>JTDE01001355.1:41917-98087 GCA_014338405.1 Paragonimus skrjabini miyazakii | reverse complement strand
CAAGTGAGTCTTATTCTCACTCTGAAATGTCTTTTGTATGCAAGTTATATGCATCTTGCCGGTGATTGTTTGAGGTTAGATTTAGAGCGGAGTAGTTTACATCTCGTCGTTCTCCTTATATACAAACGAGCCTTTTTCTTAATTATTTGCTGGTTGTTCATCAGTGCTGACCACTGACGTGTTGCTTTTGATTGTAGTGACATTCCATGCGTTATTGATAGGTTTCAAATGTCTTCTGATATGTTAATACATCGTTTTGCTCTATGACATGTTTACCACTTCATTTGTACTTTTCACGTTGTGTCTATGTTTGTTCTGCTGGGAGTTCAACTCATTTGCAAACAGATTTGAAAGTCAACATAAACAAACTGTTTGTAATCTTTCCTCTGCATTAGCCATTGTTAACATAATAGGACGGAATTTCACTAACGTTCACCCGGGATTCTATTTGAGACCGGTTCACGGAGTTGGTGAGAAGCAACGTGTCTGGCGATGATGTGAATACTGCACTATAGCATAACTAAAATGGCTGTTCGTCTCGTCGATATGCATTAAACTGCTCGAATAAAAAAAAATACAACGTGCCAAATTTGTAGTTACACGCAATGTCTGCATTTCATTAGACGCTATTTATCGTGTTAGTTGGCTATCATACCACAACATATACACGAGTCATGCAGACCCTGACTATTCTGTTTGGTCAAGTTGGTGATTGCCGCTTACTAGTTTAAGGATCTGTTCGGTTTCTGGATCACTCTTAAAAAATGCGTACCGCCTGTCTTCATTCCAGCGTTTACTGAACAACCTTATTTTCTCTCCGGTGTTTTGCTAGCTTTCTTGTTTACTGTTGAAGTGAACGGTAGCCTAGGCAACAACTCATTTTTCGCTAAAGAGCACCCTCATTATAACCCGGTTAGCAATTGTCATTGGGTTTGCTTATTGCTTCGTTCACTTTGTACAATTTTTAATATGCATCGTTCAGTGTTTATTTAGGTCTGTAATTGAACAGCAGATTGTCACGAGGAGCAGAAATTGTTTTCAAAGTCACTCTCAGCACAGTCATGGTTACGGTGAACCAACTGAGTTGGTGTTTTCCGTGGCTGGGTATACTGATTGGACGGCTGATGTGGAAGACTATTGGTATGCTTTGAGCTATTCAAGATATTGCATTGTGGAAATATTAAAGCATTGAAGATTTTCATGAATGTACCTACTACTGTCTTACGCGAACTTTGTGGGACACGAAATAGAAGTTATCAAGTTGCTGTGCTTAAGATCACAGTCCAGCCCCACGAGGAACTGACTTAACGAGGCTCAAGAAGGCCTCATGCATATAGAAACCATATTCTAGTGCAGGAAATTCTGTGATAAAAACGGTCGCCTATAAGATAGAAATAAGTAATGTCGTTGGTGATTTCTAGTCATTTTCATCTTGGAGGTACACTTTGGCGTGCAGTATACTGTTGGGCCAGACACAAGTTAGACTATATAATATTTGATGTTAATGGTAGTGCTGCAACTCGTGAACTCCAAAGTGTTGTGGATTATGTAGTGTGTACACTGTACTGAGAACATGATTCCAATCAGTATATTTGTATAATCTTGCGATCATAAGTTTGACCTCTTCTATTCATATACACTCAAACAATCGACTATTTCAAGCAATATGATCACCGTCCATTGACAGGAAGTTTTGATCGTTTCAGCGTGTTCAACTCTTAACACTACACCCCTGTTTCCATTCACTGGTTGTTGCCACGCGGAATTATAATTGACATTCGTTAACCAATGCCCTTTGTTACAAAAACTATTTACTTGATATCGGTAATCCAGGTGTTATATTATCCGAGACGCAAGATTTGCGTGTCCAAAGCTCAACTATACTGAAACGAATCCTGGGAGCAAAGTCTACCAAATCTTATGTCTGGTCTTCTTGCCTATTGTAACGCGTATGTAATTGTTTTTCCGTAATCACTAGGATATAATCTCTGTGCCACTCTGCTAGTGTGTCTACGTCCATACACGCCTGCTGCGTGAGTTCCTTGCTGTCTGGTTTTCTCTCCGTTTATCCTTGTTCCCACTAAGGACATTGGCTCACACTATCGTGATACTATTGTGCTTTAGATTGGATACTGCTGGTTTTGATACGTCCATTGTGGTGAGTGCTGGGTCGACTTATCAAGAATTCCTATAACTTGCCTGCATCTTGAATGATCATAAGTTTTTGTCACTTTGCAGTGTTTTGTTGTATTTTTTGTAGTTGCTCCGTTGTGCTTGCATGCTTCGGAAGCACACTGTCGAAAATATTATTGAATCAGCTTGCGTTCAAATTCCAAGCTTCCTTTCCGCTTTGTGGACGACAGTGACTGATCTGGTAATACGGGGAATGTGCTAACCACTTCCTGGTTGCATATCAACAGCCTAATTTGATGTTACATTTCGAAAAAGCACCGGAATTCACGTACCTATTCAAAAAGTGTGGCAATAAACACAACTGTGGTCAATACCCTCAGTCTTTACTTGTAGTTCAGCTCAGTCTTCGTAATTTTGACGATCACGGTGGTTCAGACGGCAGATTTATACTTATGGCAATCTTAGAAGCCTTCATTTCTGATAATGACATTCTGCGCCTGTTTGCTGCGGTGAGCACATTGTAGACATTTGCAAAATGCCTCGATTGAGAGAAGAAGAAACTAAGTGAACTGTGCAAGCCAACGGATTAATTTTCACTAGCAGTGCTCTTACTCTAAAGCCACAACTCCTAGCGTACATGACGATCGAATGGTGAGCGCTGTACGAGCGATTGCTCGTTTTCGAAAGTTTCCACGTTGATATGATTTTCATAACCTACTTAGGCGTCTCCGATGCGAAAGACGTCAGCATCAGAGTGATGTGGAATAGTACACTTCTCAAAAGTTACATATGTGTAAATCGAGTCTGACAGAACTTTACGATATCTGAACTGTAGATTTCTACCTACATAGGCTCATCCGGTGGGAAGCAAATAACACACATGTGTGCAAATGAAGACGACGAAAAAGTTGTTTATTGGAAGGAAAGAAAATTAAACGCTTCATGCTACGCTGGGAAATGTTTTACAACTTGATTAGTTTGTAACACGGGGTTCCCTTTAATAACTTCATCATTCCAGATAGAAGACATATGTTGCGATATGTTAACATTTCGTTTGCTCTCATCAGTCGCAAACGCAAAACATGCAAGTTATATATAAGACTCAATTTTAGAACGCTTGCCGCGTTTGGGCATGGTGTTTCTGTCGCTGGTTCGAATCCACCCAAAGTCCAGAATTTTCGCAAATGGATCTCTTTTAAATTATCAAATCCGCCAAACTGCTTATCAGTAATTTAATATATAAGAGACAAATAGAAATAGACAGAGTTTGGACACGCATACAATCACACCACGTATTATGTCATCACCACCACGACAACCCTGTGGGTTGCTTCAACTATTTCTGTGCACATAGCGCCGGCCGGTGAGTTCTAATCAACATAGCTCCGCTAAAGACCAGTGGCTCCGGGTTCTGATGGCGTAACAGTATATTGAATGATTTAATTGGGCCACCCTGGTAACCAATTATCATGAGGTGTCTAGCAATCGATGATGGGGGGCTTCGAGCGACGGATTCACCGGTTTGAGATTGTTGTCATGACTTGTTTTAGCCAGTTCGGGACATGTTCTGCCATTTGCTGAGATAGCTGTCGGTCTGTTCTGCCTATGTAAAGGTTACCGCAATTGCAAGTGAACCGATGGACAACGTGAGACAGAATAGTCAGGCAAACTGCGTTCACGATTGATACGGCGCACCAGTGACAATCTGTTGAGGGCTTCAGAAAAGTGGCGGTGAATTTCTACAAGGTTATTTACTTCATCCGAACAGCATCTACGTATGAAATCGTCAACCTTACTAGATTCATGTTGTTTCCTGGTAAATTTTTCATTAGATAATAACTCAATGAAGCGCGTTGGAAATTGGCCCGGTCGAATACACTCCTCATAAAAGCCAATACGTATCCGTTCCACTGCTATCTTGCATCGTAACGACAGTTTAAAGGATACAAGACGACTGAAAATAACACACAGCTGGAAAAGCAAACATCCAGGCAACTCCAGATACTGTTGCATGGTCATATATATGTCTGGAAATCCACGTAGATAAATGAAATCATTCGGCACGGAAACACCACGAATGAGAGGTGCATCGAAAATACGGAAGGATGGAGCACCCATGCGACTAATTTTGTGTAGGAACAATTCCGTATGTCATAAAGTTGCTGGATGACTGGTTAAGATTCTGGATCCCGTCCGCAAAATGAGGCATAGAGAGGAAAATCTGTCTACACGAATCAGACTTGTTTCCCAAAGGCAGCAAATATGGAAGCGGGAATTTAGGTAGTTCGTCAGCTGATCACAGTAAATTGACAAGTCGTCATGAGCAAACAAGCTGAAGTCGGATGAAGATATCATTTCCTTACGTCTAGTGTTATTGTCAGGAAAAGACTGTTATGAACCGCGTGGATTGACAATTGATGAAAAATTACTAACGCCCGGCGTTCAATATAACCCGGCTTAGCTACGACGGTTGCACTAACGATTCACAATATCACGGCCTATACGACGACGCACGTACTACCGCAAATGAAGAAGACAGGAAGACAGGGAACCTTCAGCCAAAGGTATATTTGATCTCAACTAAACGTTGCCAAAATACGCTGGAAACTCCACCGTATTTATAATGTTCAAGCGGAGGCTCATACAGTGTTAGGAATTTTTTTTAAAAAAAATTTGGGTTAATTTTGGCATTATCCCAACAAACTGACAACGTCTGATTCTGCTATCTTCACAACGAGTAAAGCGCCTGTGGCTGTAAACCATTAGAGAGAACTTCGTGGTAGAGTGGTCAAATGTACCAACTGGGACGCGTCTGTGGACTGCGAATAATTGTGTTTTATTGAAGAACTCTAAATCTAGATGTGCGTCCAGACGTGTTTGAAAGGTCACAATGTTGTGCAGGCTGACGGCAGTTAAGAACGTGGTATCAAATTGGTTAAAATCACCGTACGTAAGGATGTGTCGATAACGTTCAGAAGAGCTAGTGAAAAATCGTCAACATACTTTTCAATCACAATAACAAGGCAGCTGGGAGATGAGTAAAGGTTAACCGTCATAACTGGACGAAAACAACTTAAGAGCCTCAGTTTGCACTCAATAATTAAGCAACTCACATAAATACTTGAATAAGCAAACATAACGTGCACGAACGCATACCATGAGTCATTGATGTTGGTTATAATACCTCCACCACGCTTTCTGTAACACACAAGCAGATCCACACGATAACAGATGAACTTTTCGATTTGGATGACTCCGACTCCGATGACCTTATATAACCAGGTTCCCTGTAACATGATAACTTCTAAGTTGGTTTATTCACGAAAATGGGTGATACTATTCGTTTCAAGCACGTTACTGGACAAGGAATGGATGTTTCCACTTATAGGCATAAGTAAATGCATTTCAGTGATGTCACGCTTTCAGAGTGCGGCCCTCAATCCTGAGCGATGTTTTCTAACATTCCACTTCGATTTTTGATAAATTTGATTCACTTTATCCCTAATTGCTTTGTCAGTAGGTAGGAATTGCCAAATCATGAGAACAAAACGATTTCAAATAATCGTAAGAGTATTTTGGCTTGGTGCTGTTCGCTCAATGAAACTGATTGAAGTGTAACAAAAATTAGAACGACTCAACAATATGCTGATGAGTGAATGAGTAAAAACGTCCGGATAAGTTGTACAATATTCCCGCATGACCAAATTTGAAAGCTCCGCCTCGTTGGTTGATCTCCATGAACATGTTGCCCGTAAGCTCCCACACTTCCGAATGTTTGTACATCATTTCTCGTATGCTGTTGAAACAGTCGAACACAACAGTGCTTAAGCATGTATCCTGCTTGACGATTGTTGCGTTCTTCAAATTTAGTCGAGGACAACATTGATTAAAGTCTGTTTATTGCAGTGGGAATGAATAAACAGGAGGTTTGACACCCTGCATGTAGATGTATTTGAAACCATAGGTTTATACATCTGACGTGTATGTGAGAAGAACTCATGTTGAATACCTACGGTATTTCGCAGATGTGGACGGTGAGCAAATTTTCTACGTAAAAATTTGTCACAGTCTATAGTGTTTCGAAAATAAGAAAGTGAACTAAATTAGATAAGGGGACTCCACTGTTTTTGGATGAATATTTCAGATGACGGCGCGGAAGTGCAAGATCTTTGACAAAAGGTATAGCGAACAAAACGAAAATGATACAAACAACAAGGGAGAATGCAAAATCAGATTAAGGTGTTAAATTTTGAGGTTTTTTGAAAAGTTTTAAATTATAGACAAATAAAGGTAGGTTTCATGATGTGCGTTGGCCGACTTGGATTTGAGAAAGTGTTAGTCACACCGAGTAAAGTGTTTCCGTCCACTAGATGGTTACAGTTCACTACTTTCTTGTGTGCTTGTTCAGTCATCCAGTTGTCGATGAAGAACCGAATGATCAATGTCACACCTAATAAAAATGCTTCCCAAGCATGTTTTGCAGCTTGTGCTGGTACTGCTCTCCTCTTCGTCCAGACAATCAGTTCGACCTAAAACATTTTTCGGAAAAAGTACTTTTCGTCGTACACCGTACAATGGGAGTGAAGAACATCCGAGCATCAGACGACAGTTTAGTGGAACGATGAGCAACATTACATCATATGAGAGACGTCTGGAGTTCAAGGGCAATCACACGCAATCAGGACTGCAATGAGCTTCGTCTGTGTACGGCAACTGGACACTCCTTAAAAATAACCGTAAAAACTTTTGGTGAACACATCTGTATGCCACTTTGTTTAAAGCCGTTGTACCGATTTCCTCCGAAGCTATGAATTAGGTGGAGAGTGTGATTTTAGAAGTCACGGGTAACTGGAATGCTATCTTTACAGTTGTATGCAGCTTCGGTCTCCATATCGCAAGTTTCCTTATTTGAAAAGGTTTCTTTAATGACTCGTAAACTGTGTATACTCAGCCCTGGTTGATTCGTTTATATTAGAGCCTTCTTTTCTCTCTTCAAAATCACTAATTATATTAATCTATAACCAACATTGTTGCATCGTTAAACGGTGATCTTTATATTTTCTTTTTCTGCATGCGTCCGTAATTTACTGTTCCTCGGGTGTTTGTTTGATATTGATCTTCAATTCATACTTCATTCACATCACTACACACACTAGGGCAGTTGGTCTGCTTGTGCATGCCTGCTCGCTTTGGCTATTTGGTTTCACACACCAATCAACACTGATGCATATGGTGCGGACGATCTCTTGCTCTCACGTTAGACAGCGCGATATGTGTTTCAGTGTATAATGCATTTAGCATATTATCGTGTATTGATTCACGCAATGTTAGTCTCCTTTGTGTTGACTTACTTCAGACGTGTGTTTTTGTTGTAGATCCGATTATGCATATTTTTGCATTCATGTGCATTAACTGTTAAGCTTGTTTTCACGAAGAATGAAGTGAATCTGTTTTCACTCTCCGTTTCATACTTCATTATTTTTCATGCTTATAGGCAGGCAATGCGTTCTCGTCGACGTTTTTCCAGTCACCCGGTAGACGCACAAGGCGCAGTTCATATCTCTTTTTCACCACTTGTATCTGCCTCCTCCCGTTCCGCGGTTCACTCGGAGGGCATGGATATGATTCCCCGTTCCGCGCCAGACCGTTCCTCTTTCAGACAGTCCATCTGTAATCCGTCGGTAGGTTTCATGTTGTACTTCAGTTTTTCTCATTGGCTTATATGTTTCTACTTTGTCTTCATGCATTCACATTTTTGGCATGCTTTCTGTCTTGCATTATCAAACTAAAGTGTGCACTGTCTAACATTCTCGTAACCCACAAGAATCTGCGAAGTTATTCACCTTTTGGAACGTTTGGTTGTTCAGGTTTTCTGGGACGTCTACCCGCATTTTCAGCTTATGGTACTATTCATCCATAGGGCATACTATACTATATACGACTTGCTTATTCCGATTACTTTCCACGTTTTCATGTCTAGGTTGTTTCCATTAGTCTAATCGTGTCCTTTTCAGTAAATCCTTACGGAGACCAGAACAAGTCAAAACTAAAAAACAAGTTGGTTTGTAACACTTCAATCCTTTCCAGAAGACGAGCTTGATAGAAGCATGTTTACACGTCAGTTGAAGGCTGACATCAAACGACATGCCTATACGTCACAAACGGTGTGTAAGCCAGTTTCCAATGGATTTTTGGTGGATTGGTCTCGTACGTGGTTCAACGGTAATTACAAGTTGAAATTAGTATTCAAAATAGGCTTGGTTTATCATCTTGGGTGTGTGTGAAGCCTTTGGTTTGTGTATGTAAATGAAAGTGTTTCGATCCCGCTACAGATCAGGTGTCTGTATGATTTTGAAACCAGCTCGCACGACACCGTTGTAATATGTTAAACACGTCACTGCAAACTATCGGTCAATTTACCGCCTGTAATGAGTCCACCAGCATCCGAATTTCTATCAGTCGACAATCCTGGCTTTAAAGCTCGAAACAAGCGATTCATGATCTGGTTGAAGTAAATTGGTTGACGGACAGTCAACACTAAGCTCGATTAGGTGGGACAAAATCTGATTGTAAATCAACGTAAAATATTGCTTATAAAAACGTCAGGTCTGCTCCGCTTGACACTGTTAGACTCGCACAAACGTGCTAGTACTCAGTGACCTAGTATTTTAATCGACCGATGAGGTCTGTTTACGCCCAATGAAGTGCTGAAAAATATTCTTAGCCTAGATCCATCAGTGAGCTTTACGCACTAGTTTGTAGAACGGGGGATCGTCTGAAAATTCCCATTGAAAACTGTGAGCGTCATATAAAGCATAATGCCCTTAAATTCTTTGTGTTTTTTGTTTTTGTGTTTAACTATTGGAATCTGTTATGTGAAACCTTATTGTACTAGTCGGAATTAGGGACTTTGAATTGTCTTAGAAATCGTGTTTTCGTATTGAAACCTCTCGCGCAAATAAGACCTTGTGCTGCTTGTAGTAAACAGTTCGTTTTAGCTCTTTGATGATGTAATGGTAATCAAGGCTTTGTACCGATTAGGGTCCGGCCTGTATCCTTTGACACATATAGTAAAGTCAAGGAAATTCAACTCCCATACTTAAAGCAAGCATTTAGAGGGCTTTGTGACAAGGTTTTTATCCCTGAGTCGTCCCAGAAGCGACAGTAACCTCTGATCATGCTCCTTTGCATTGTCTACACGTATGATTACATCTTGATAAGCGCGTATTCTTGTCATTTATTTCCCGTTTCTCTATTTTTAAGTTTTGGTTTGTTCTCAGCACGGTTTTTCGACAGTTTACTATCAGTGTCAGCTGCGGTGTACTGTTTGCGAAAATGACGTTGATTATTTGTTTGTCTTAATGTATCTGGGCTGTTTGTACCAGTTTGATAATCCTCTGTGCATTCTCTCCTCAAAACAGACGTGATCTATAGTCGAGAGTGTGTGAATGACGACTATATTTAGTCATCTGCTCGTTATAGTGCCGCACTCCACTTATGAAATCCATGTTCAAATCACGCATTTGTGATCTCTCGGGTTCACAATTCCTAAATTTAACTTCTCCTGTCCTGCCCGTAGCGGCCTATGTATGAACTTTAATTGGCCATACGTTTTCCAATGAATAAACTGCCCCTGAATGTAATCTTTACATCAACTACCGCAGTCAAAAATTATTTCTCCATTCACACTCGTGCGACTTCGGTTGAAAATGTGTCCGAAAATGCCGTAGATTCTGAGCATAATCAATGAGAATATTTCAGACTACTGAAAGTTTTACGAGTAACGTGACGATAAAACGGCGGCTCAGGAACTCGAATTCTCTATCACCAGTACAGTGTCTACCTCATCATCCTCTTGCCTCAGAAGTGTTATCATATCCAGAGTTAACTATATTTCTCCACGACATGTTACTGTTAACATGATGAACTCCGATGTGTTTGTTTCTACACCGCCCAATTCACTGGTTTGTTCTACTGCTTTGTAAGATGCCAGTTATTAACGCTTAATTTCCGTGCACAGACTCTACTTGGTTGTAAGTTGTGCATTTTTGTTGACTATTAATTTATTATGTACAGAACCAGTTCGACTTGAGTACATCTTTAACATTTCCCCCCCTACGCGAATGAATATGTTCACAGCTGCCGTGATAGACTGCGTACAACCGTAAATCAGAACAGATTCTATAGTCAACAAATTCTATCCACAAGACTCATCAAAAGTGGATACTGCAGACGTTTTCACCGCGAGCAGTTCAGACAAATGAACATGCGACCAGCTGTAGCAGCTGCGTCACACTAACCAATATAGATATCTATTTTTCAAGAATAGGGACGACTACTGACGAGGTAAACCTGGACGTTTTCTATGTGCACGCCCAAGGTATTTATTTAAATAGTTGTCATTTTACGTTTGTAACTGACGCGAACAAACGATAGGTCGCCGGCACATACATCCTCCTCAATGACTTTGACGATCTTCGAACAATCAGGCTATTTATGCGTTGCATTTCCTTCAGCATGCTTTTCTAAACTGTGATATTTGATTTACGGTTGTGTTCGATCGTATGCAAATTATTTGGGTGTACAGAGTATGGTACAGGGAAAACATAGCATAGTTCATTAAGTTGACGAACTACGCCGTATGTGTGGCGTTTCATTGCCCATTTAAAAATGCCGCGCGCTCCTCTCACCTAGCATCGGCAATAGATAGAACATTCTTGTAATCCTCCTCGTTAACTTTATGGTTAATCATTTAGTGACCCCCGTTACTTGCTCAGAAGATATCTTATACACATTCTCCTCAATTTCACATGCTAAATAGGGAACGCAGACAAAGAATGTGAATGATCGATTGTTGAGATTTTTCTGAACGGTTAGTCCCACTGACATAGTCTGCCTAGCATGTGTGTGTGGAGTGACTCTCCTTACATGCAATGGCACCTTCGAAGTGTATATTCAGTAAAAAATAGTTACGCTGGGTATCGGTGCAATGTTGGCTTCGCCCATGAACAATGCTTACCAGTCGCACTCAAGTTTGGCAAACCAGTGGCATAACACTTGCCGGAAGATGTGGAATTCGTGTGATTTACACTTTCGTGAATATCATGTTTGCGGAAATATAACGGTTTCAAACGTCCTTGTGACACACCCATACAGTACAGTATGCGACCGTGATTCTGTGGTCTGCTTGGTGGACTGTTGCGGTTTGTTTGAACGTTGGGAGCGATCTCGGTGACTCATGTTTTCCGTTTGATGTGCAACCTCGGGGGAGATAATTTTTTCGACCCTGCATTGGGTGATCGATGCCACTTCATCTCTATTCGACTTTTAATCTGAATTTTTTTGCTTTCACTATCTGATCTCACCACTGCTAGGACCGTGTGGGCAATCGAGGTAGAGCCAGGAATAACGCTGAGAGTATGAGTGCATGTGAACCGAACCCACTCAAGACGCCAGGGAGAAGGCAATATCCGGGAGAGCTCTACGTTGTATGCATGTGCCCAAAGCAGGGTAAAATGTTAGAGGTTGGCCGTAATGTTTATAAGTCAACGATGAGTGCTAGATTCGAAATAAGGCCATAAGAGCGTTTTTTCGATAGTAATGATGTGGAGAATCAGAACTCAAAAAAATTCAAACTTTTTCGAGAATATTCCAAAACCGAACGGTTTCTAAAGAAGGCGAAATTTTCTCATGCCACTAATGAACCGACCGATCACAGAATTTTCCTTGGCATGTCAACGACTGCTGTTGATTTTCTTCGACTGGCTGCAGAACACATGCAAACGTCGTTAATACGATTTCAATCCGTCGAATTTTTGCAGCGCATTTACCTCGATACATGTGTGCATGTTAGTTTCATATAGCTTGCTCAACTTTAGGCCTCCAGTTCTAGTCTTCTATTGTCTCTTGCTTATGTAAGTCTTTCTGTAGAGTCCTCAAAGCTCAGTGGGTACGTGATCCAGATTTGAGCCCTGTATACTTTGTTGTTGGGTTAATCGTTCACCTTCCTATATTACGACACGAATCAGCGCCCAATTTAACAAAGCTACACGAACTAGTAAGCCTAGTATATTTACAGACAGAAACTGCACGTTGCTTGCACATTTAATCGAAAGTGTGGGGTAGGCGTTTTTTGAAAGTTAGCACCCTTTCATCCCTAATGTGCTTGCGAACAACTCGTAATATAAATGTTCCATCTGACTGCCTTCGAGCTTGCTCGACTTGTATCTTGGATTTACTGACCTTTTCGGTGTCCTGATCATCAGTCATAACTTGTTACTGTGAGAAGAACCATTTCTAGCAGCCACTATTTAATGTTAATCATTACTCCGTTAGAACTGACAACAACCCCCACTTTTCACATTTTCGTTGTAAGATCAAAGTATTTTATTGCATTCATCAATAAATGCATGTTTTATCTCAAATTGCTTGCAATGTTGCAGTCTTCCTTACCAGTGCGATCTAGCCAAGTCTACAGTTAAGTGCTCGGATTATGGTCCTGTGATCGAGACAACCAGGGCAGTACGCGATTTCTGTTTGTCGCCAAAAGTCCTACTCTCCGGCAGATCTGTAGTGTTACGTTGTATTTGAAAGTTCCAACGACTGAATTTGACAGTAGTGTAAAGCAAATAATTTCGCAACACATATGCCTAGACGTCATCACTCTTCATGTTTTCGAGAGTTACCGGTTGGTCTCTAGTCTATTCAAATGGCGCTCCGCATTGTCCTGAACTATCGGTAGTGACTTATTTGGTATGGCCCACACCAATCATTAAGGCTGAGACCACCACTCGGCCATTCTTTTGTACGGCCACCGGTTCCGGTTGTCCGCTGAGCTTGGTATATAGATTGCAAACGACTTGGCATTATCAGTACGTGAGAGTTTGAGCGTTGCTGTTGGTACAGGTCGATGAATGTCCGTTTTTGTATACAATGGTAAGGTGAACTTTTGACGTGAAGTCTCAACTGCTGCTTCTTGTTGTTGTCGCTTTGATCTGACGTCTGATTGATCACACTTTGTCTTCGTCTCTGACCTTTTAACCCTAGTAGTAGAAGTTCGAGGATTTTTGGATTATTTCAAATTAAACACAGATCGCAGCCTTCGCATTCAGATTAGTCTTTCAGCTAGCCCACTTCGAAAGGAAGCACTAGACTCGAGTTTCGTTTTTATTAGAGCTCATCAGTAGTGCATATCCATGTCCGGATCAGAGTTTGCACTCTGACATTCTTGCTTATGAGATTAGTGTGTGTATTTCTACACTTCGAGTTGAACCAACCGAAAAGGCTTATCTGAATGCCAAGGCTGCTATTAAGTGGGGGCAGTTTTTATTCTGAAACAACGTCAGTCCCCGAATTTCTAATGCATACTTGGACTTTGACTATGAAACGTCGCACCACCACCCCTGTGTGTCACAAAATAATTCCTGTTGACACTGCGGCTATCCTGGTTGTCAGCATTATCATATTTCCCATTTTAATTTTAGTGTCTATCTGTTTAATGCCCTAAGCTGTGACTTCCGTCCTGTGGAACTTCAGATTAGTTACATGCCCGCCTGTGATCAGAATGTACTCTTGAGAACATCATATGATTTACGTCCTCATATTGTTTTATTTACTGTCTAGGAATTGTACGTTGTTATTGGATAGTTGTGACCCATTGATGAGGTATCGTAGTCGTCTCCGCAGGACTTTAGCTAGGTCGTATGTTAAACTTCCAGACAGTGATATTTTCAGTCGCAATGGAACACCTTCGTTATCTCTAGAACTGAGCAATATTTGCATCGTTTGGTTGCATTTTCGTGCGTTCTGTTTTTTCTTTAGTGCGTTGTTGATTTTGTTATTCAGTTTTACAGTAAGGTCGATACTTATTTAGTAATAGGTAGTTGTATCGTCGAGTAGCTTTGCCCTCTCAGCACGATCTGCCCTGTTGGTTCCTTGTCCACTAGTAGAATAATGGTATCGCTATCTTTCTGAACTGTTCGATGTATTCTTTTCGTCCATGCTGAGGAATTTAGAACTGTCTGTTGTGAATCATTGATAGAACGATAGTTTGCCATGTATACTGTTTTTCCCCCGGACAAAGTCTTAGATTTTATTGTGTTCCAACTTTGTTAAGCATTCTTCGTCTGTTAAATCTTTTACGTTGAAATTAAGTTCGTCAACATAGACACCTTATTCGTCGATGCGTAGTGATTGGTTTGATTGGTTATTGATCCAGACGTTGTTACCGCTGTTTTTCTTCTAATTGCCATCACATCTTATATAAGGGTACACATATGACTACACTGTTCTGAACCCGATAACTCAGTTTACTGAGTCGACAATGTGAACAGTCAGTTACTGAGCAAACACATGCTTGATGATCGGGTCGTTATGGTTGCCATTAACGCTCATGCAGGTTGATCTCTACACACATGTTGAGTCATTCCATACAAAACATTGAGTCGCTATCGCACTCTCTCACGAGTGCGTGTATTAATTACTTTACATCCTTTCATCTGTCCAGATGAGGTGACTCCAGATAGCATCGCCCCCCCCCTAACCGAATGAGTTTCAATCACTTTCAGAGAGCTTCCGTCTTTCCTGCTTTTTATCTCAGGTGGAGTATTACTATTGTAGGATGATTGAAACTGTTATGTCTCAAAGTGTATCATCTATTAGTATACTTGTTACGTATGTCAGCCAATTTGGACACTATCCTGCACAGTATGTGCTGACAGCAAGCCAAAATTGTTGACTTCTTATCATCCACACCAGGAGACAAACTTTTACCTTACTAAACATATCGCAGAGTGTTGTTCTAGCACTGCGTGTGGTTAAGTCATTTTGTGTGTATGTATTGAGTTCCAGTTTAACTGGACTTTAGCAGTTCTGGGCGAGTGGCCATTTACATTCTTTGTCCTTGTTTTCTGTTTAGCATACGTGGCGGGCGATTGTTATACCTGTGCGCTGGGCACACGTTATTTTTAACTAGCACTAGTCTTAGGCATCGTGCGCGTCATTGTTAGTTATACGTGACGGGGATCCATTCAAGACTGTCGTTCTTATTGGAGTTCCTACTTGGACTCAAATCATGTGTTTGTACATTGTCGTTTTGTTCTTACTTTTGCTGATCAACGACTCCACCGACAAAAATAGATATGAAGAAACTGGTTATACAGTGGGTAAAGCATAACTACCAAAATAACCTAGAAGGCAGACGTAGCAGTTCTCACTTCAAAGGTCCTAAAGCATTTTCGACCCAAATCTCTCAGGCCATTCATGAAACAAGTACTATAGCATGCGGCACAAAGGTTCATGGGTTGAACAAACATTGAATCTCAAAGAAATCCTTGGAGTCGTTAGATGCCAGACGGGACATTCCTCGTGGTAGTTCATAGAACACTTTAAGGAGGGATATCCGTAGGAAACTGAAGCGTAGCCTAATAGGAGACTGTCTGTTGGTGAAGCTATCATCGAGGTAAATGGCACATTCATCCATAGCATGTCAAGAAAGTTAAAGCGCTGGGGGGAACACTGAAGGTCAATTTGGCTGACTTCCTGTTTCCCCTGTATTACCGCCACAAACTTGTAATGTTGCGCTTTTGTCTGCTGATTTAGTACCACCCACTAAAACTGAGGTCCGCAATTGCATTTCAGATCTCAAATGCAATAGTGTTGTTGGCTCAGATAATCTTATGTCGACACTTTCCAAAGAAGGTGAGAGGATGTTGCTGGAGGCTTTGACCCTGTCGCTTCAACTTACATGGACGACGGAGAGCATTTTTCTATGCTGGAGCCACTCGGTCGTACCTCCCATGTTCAGCCAAAAAGTCCGAGGCTCATGCGAAAACCGTAGGAAAATTAGCTTGACCCCAGTCACTACTGAGAGTATGGCACCCACTGTACCTTGTCGATTCGCCGCAGCTCGGGAAACGGACATTAGGGAAGAATAGACAGAGTTTCGTCCTAAACGGGGCTACACTGGTCACATTTTAAAACACCGCCATGTGTACCGCCAGCTACCAATTGCCGTATTTCTCTTTTATAAAGATGCTTTCGACTCATTGGGTCGATCTGCACCTTTAGGGTACCGACCGTGTATGTGAACATACCCGCGGCTGTTTATTTCTACACTTCAGCTCAGGTTAGAGTTTTTCTGACAATTAAGATACCAAGAGTGGCGTAGATCAATGTTGTCCACTTTCACCATTTTTGTTTAATTTTGTCATAGACGAAATAATAGAGGACTGTCTGCGGCACTCACAAGATGCCGGTGTGAAACTTTAACCTGCTGGAGCACTGATTGATCTCGAGTATGCTTAAGACAAAGTGTTGCTGTTTGACAACTTTCAAGCAACACAAATAATGCTAGACGCTATTTCGCACTCTGCTGGGTTCTTCGGAATGCACTTTGCAGCCTCAAAATGCAACATTGTTGCGGTTACGTAGATTTAATGTTGGATAATGAAGTTGTGGAAGTTGTTCACCGGTTTGTATACCTGGGAGGTTGTGTCGGCGGCGGCGGAGGCGTCGGAAACGAAATGAAAGCACGTATCTCCAAAGCTAGGGCAGTATTTGCTAATCTAAGACACCTTTGACAACAGACAGATGTCTCTCCGAGGCTTAAAGGTTGCGTATGCAAGGCGACAGTGAGGACTGCATTAATTTACGGCTACGGTATTTATTCGCTCAGGGTAGGAGACGTGAACCGTCTTCAGGTACTTGATCGTCGATATCGAGTAGTACTAACGATTAAGGATGGAAGAAGTTAGGAGGCAGGTATTTGGTGGTGACTGCCAAGTGAGTTCTTTCGTTCACTCCCTACACTTGCACATATTTAAATGGTTAAGTCTTGTACTAAGGATGCTAGCTAGTCGTTTGCTACACTGACCACTTTTCCGAAGCTGCTGATGCCGGCTGGTGTATGATATGATGACCTGGTGTGGAGAAGTGAAATCGTTCACGAAGGGATTGGTCACTGTAAGTCGGGTTCGTTTTCCGAGCTGGGACATCGACATTCACAGAGTTGACGGTTTGAGACATTACATGAGATCGTGGCTAATCAAGCCGAATGCTTGAATATCGACGAAACTATTTTTGGTAGATAGGTTCCTTCTTATTTTTTCTTCTGTCTTCCTGTACATGGTTTGTTTCTCTTCTCATGTTTGTTTGGCTGTTATTCAGCAGTGTTAATCACTGATTTCACTGCTATCGGTGATGGTAGTGAGTCAACATGTGAAATATAGGGTAGGACGGTTTGTACTCCATACGTGTGTTTTAATGTTACATGTGTAGTGTATGGTTGCGGTTCTTCTCTTTTTTAACAATATTTGGGTTGGCCCTCATCTCAACTAGCCCGTTTTTCTACTAGTTTGTAAAATCGCTGTTGGATTTAACGGATTTCTACACAATCGTAAGCTATGATAAAAGGATGCGACAAAACATACGTATCGTAGACGTTTGTAAGGTATCCCTTATAAAATATGGCTTCGTCAGTTTGCTGAGTTCATTTTTTGCGGAAGTGTTTAAAGACAGAAATCAATTCGTGTGGTGTGAGCGAAATGGAACCAAAAGTGGTCATAAACCGCAGAGGTAGGTACGAATCAATTATTGGGCTAACTAGAGATACCTGCATTCAAGCAGTTTGGCGTCGATAGTGAGTGTCTTTTTCGCACAATGAATTGAATGAGCATAACTCACCAGTTGATCTGTAGCCGTGTTCTTTGGCGGTCCTTAGGATGAGAAAACTAGAATATATTAATCTGTAACAATGTAGAAGTGAACGTGCACAGATTTTCAGGCATCTGAACAGTTTCATCCCAATCTTGGATTATCCCAATGCATATTGCACAGCCGAATGACCAGAGTGGTATATAACTATCTAACCAGATTAAGAGAGAAACCATTTTCAAGTTCCAATTGCATGGTTACCTTGATCAGTACTGATTAAAAACACAGGCACGACGATGAGGACAGTCACACAGGGTCTCGTACAGCTTATTGGCACTGATCTCGTTGTTGTCATACGAAGAGTACATGTACATCGACTGTGGTTGAGATGAACATGAGGAAAACGGTTTTCGCTTTCTCAGGTTGCACAAAACAATCGTCATGCAGTCCGTTGGTTTAAGTGGAGACAAAGCAATGCGTGTCCAAACTAATCGCAGCTATTTGCAAAGCTGTTTTCAGCTCGAAACGCAGATACTAAGTGGTTGATGTCAATAACGTCCAGAAATACTTCTGGTGATAGTCTGCAACTGTCTGATTACACAATCACCGTGGGCTATGTTCAGACGAAATGTACCTGTTATCTCTGACTACCCGAACTCTGATCGGCGAGATCATGTGATGGATGTTTTGTGACGCTCGTTACTACAGTTGTTCGTATTTTCTGTTTATCCCTCACAGCAAGATGCCCCCATATCTTACCCTTGGCTGCACACTTGTCCACGGTGTGCACTTGGCTGTCAACGACGGCAGTAAGTTTCCAGAAGTTTTTTCCATTGAGTCTTGTGATGGTCCAGCCTACCAGTCTTAAAATAGCGGAAACCGACGTAATGCAGAGGTTCTCAGCCTAAGTTTTTCGTAATGTTTCGGACAGCCATTCGATAGCCTGTCCATTCGGATGATGGCCATGATGTATGCATGTCGGCTACCTTATAGGAATGCTTTTAAAGTCAAACTTATGAAGTAGTGTGGGGTCCTCTTAGTGAATCTCCACATCTCTCGGCAGAATAACTCCAAGTGGATATCAATGTCAGTGTGCATCCAAACTGCTCACACGTTCTGTCTTACCTTTTCCCTTCAACATTCTCATCCGGATTTTATTAATACCATTGCTTTTTGGGTACAGTTTGTAATCCCAGAACTGTATTAGTAATCGTGTAGGCCACTGTTGACTAGGATACTTATCAAATGATGTACGAGTGTATCGCTTCTCCCAAACTCATGTTTGGACCTTCCTGTATGTCTGCGATAAATATTCCATTTTGTTTTCCATGTACCATGTAACAGATCTGACTCGCAGCTGGTTACGTTGCCTCCGATACCTCTATCACTCCACGAGCTATGTGAGTTTCTCCGTAGACCCAAAAATGAGTTGGCCGCTCAGCCTGTCTGTTCGCAAAAGCAACCAACCAAAAGAGTACTCAAATCCGCGATGGCGTGCACCCAACAACTCAGTTCCCAATCACCACAAAGTGGTCCAGTAGCCCTGGTGGAAGAAACCAATGATGTAGAGTTTCAGCGCAATCGGTTTAGCAGATGTTCTACAACCAGCGCAAGTGATTCAACTAGTTCTGATCAACGGTGTCTGGACTGTTCTTGTTCCCACTGTGCCGTTGCGCTCGGAGCTGGTGAAGCCTGGGCCCCGTCTGGTATCGGCCCGTTGGCTTCGGCTGGACACGGTGAACACGTGAAGGGCAATTTTGATACGACGTCCCACCCGGTGCTTGACTGTCCTGCGACCAGGAGACGCCGCCTTCCAAGCAGTTGGTCTACTGCAACCGGCGGTTGTCCTCCTGGGGTTGATAATTCCAGTAAGTCAGCGCGTGTCTATCTCCTGTCTGTTTAAAAACATGAACTAAGTATCGTTGTTGGATTCCTTACGGGCACAACTTCTTGTCCTGCTCGATCTTGCGGTATGAGGAATTTCCTGTTTGTATCCGGTGTTGACGATGTTACCATGATCTCAGGCTATGCCATTCTTCACTGAAACGGGATTGTCACGCACTTGAGTGGTGTCAAAAAGTCAGAAGGACGAAAGTCTGAGCGTTAGAAAACAGTCTCCGTTTTTTGAACCGATTACACTCTTTCTACAGGGAACCAACAGTACTTACTTGAATAGGGCGATAAGAAAAATTAAATCATGTGATGTTCTCCGGAATAACATTTCGTACATTCTGATCACACATGGACATGCAACTAATTTTAAACATAAAGATAAGATTCCGTAGGGCAGAAATAATGGCTTAATGGATTAGACAGACAGACACGGAAATGAAGATTTAAAAAAATATGCGAATGCTAACTACCAGGATAAGCGCAACGTCAACACAAATTGTTTCTGAACACTGAAGGGGGGATTATGACGTCTTATAGCCAAAGCTTCGGCAAACTGAAGGATGCGTTTCCGATAGCTTCGAAAAATCATAGAGAATGCGTCACAAACCTTGACTCTGTGTCCTGTTTGGATTATGTGTTTTGTTATTGATAACGCTGGGGGTCATCCGTCGGCCTCTTTGCACGCGCCTGGCGTTTCTAGTTCTGTTTTCAGCCGCTTGGGAACATGCTGCTTGACACCAGAAGCAAGCTGTCGGTTTGCCCTCCCTATGCAGCTCACACTGCAACTACATAAATATTCATATAAACAATGAGATGTGACAAACGTAGGCTGTTTGTTCGTCTGTCACATCTTATTGGCTGGCGTTACTCTTGTTTTCTCTTGTTCACAACAAACTTTTCGTGACTTTATTTGACTGCACGTTCACAAACAAGATTGCTGCCCCAATAGGCCACACACTTTCAACGCATCCCCATCTGAGGATTTTTGTACATCGTTAAAATGGAGCTTATACAATGAGTTTTTGCGTTCTGTTTTGCGCTGTGTTTCCGAAATGTAGCCTGTCCGTGACGAACATACGAGTTGTGGTTGACCATTGTTGTCTCCGCCAGTTGGCTCACACCAAATGGAATGGTGAAGTAAGCAATGCGGCCGTTGACTAATATTTCGGAACGTTGGATGTGTGCAATCAGTTGCTCAACTAATCACGTTTCAGAGTCTACGATGGCTAGGTCACTTGCTTCGTGTGTCATCAGATTTTCGCACGGCGGACGCTACTTGCTGGATCAGCAACAATTGCGTGAAGTTGCAGGATGTTTAGGCAACGACGTGGTCACGAAGTACGAAGACCCTGACCATCTCGTTGAGTCAAGTTGGTAGGTATTTGATTGGGGTCCTCATGATCACCGGCATTGTTGATCAGATACACTACTCGAGGTGGCAATGGGCTGTAGCCAATGACTTGCCTGCATCTATATCTTTAATAGTTCTTTGATTTGGCTTTATTTTATCACGTGCCTTCCCTTCAGGCAAAACAAATCTCAGAACTACATCACATCACCGTCACGTTGTGCAGAGGGCCGAAGCCACAATACCTTCTGATCAGACTAGTGACCGTTGTGAATGGATAAATGTTTCTTTTCGTGATTGCTATAGATTTAGGCGAAGACATCGTTCTTCCATTCAATCGTACAGCTGCTAATTGTCACAGGGTATTGTGATTTATTTGTATGAGACCCAGTTGTTTGATTAATTAGGACGACCACTGTGCTCATATTGTATGGTTGCTTGTTTTAGCTTTCTGTTAAGCTGCCTATATCTTGCATCTGTGTGGAATTACTCTTAACATATGCTTATTGTTCACCAGCAAATATAATTGAATACAACAAGAAATAAGGTGTGTGCAAATGGTTTAATGAAACCAACTAGTTTTTTGGCCCCACACTCTTATTCACACTGCAAACCAGGCTTACTTTGATTGCGCTATTTTTTGTCGTTCAACGTTTGCGCTTGATCGGTTTCATTTTTTTCACCAACATCACTCCACTCGCTTCCTTTTTCTCAACATTTACACTTTCGCAGGTACAGTATTGATTGTGGCAATATCTGTTCTTACATTCTGATTGCTATCCTAGGTAGTGATGTGTTCTCTACTTTGTCCTGTCCTACGCTCTTATTATCTGTTCGTCTTAACATCCCTCATGCATGTTGTGTGTATGGGACGTTTGTGGTTTATGAAATTACCAGTTTCGGAAGGGTTCCAGAATTGGTGTGTGCTTGCATTCTTTCACACCAGGTACACTTTCCCATCATTGTCTACACGTTTTGTTTCAAGTGCCCAAAAACTTACCGATGTCTGCCAGCTTTTTTCTGCGATCATCGATATTCAGCTTCCATCTTGTGTGCAATCACATTTTATCAAAACATTCGACCAATTTTAAAAATTCACAGCCACATTACTTTCTGATATGGATTATCGTTTATATTCTGGTTTGTCTCTGTGGTTTTGCGTTGCACATCTAAGGTGTGTGTTCATTCTGCGTAAATCGGTATGCCCAGCTCGAAGTAATCCGTCGAAGTGTTTTTTTTATCGTTCAGGGGAACTTCTTTCTTCGTGATATGTTACACTTCATGCGTGTTCTTGTTCGGTCAATCAGAGTCGCACATTCCAGTGGTTTGAATGGACAACTATAGGTTGACTTCACTCAGTTGTATCGTTAGTAATGTAGTGATTTTTAACGCGGACGACATTTAGTATCGAATGTCCTGGCGCGGTTTTCATTAACCGGGTTTATTGTTATCAGTTTTAGAAGGCATTTATCCTCAGCTACACAAGGTTTCATGATATCGTAAGCGTTGTACTTTTGTCGTACCATTGAGAACTTCTTTGTTTCTCATAACTGGGCATCACTTTTATCCAGCTCATCTAACATGGATACGTGTAAATAATCACACGCAGCGTGGTTACTACCATTCTTTCGAACACCAACAACGTACATTACATTCGTTTGAGGCTCAGTCTAACTACGACCTCTAAAAAGGTGTTCACGTATGCACCTTCGTAACGGCTTAAGATCGTTCAATCGGGCGATGCTGTATTCAGCTTTTGTTTTAAAAGTCTCGCCGACAAAAAAGAACAACAAGCATAAGCGCGTTCAATATCAGTGCCCAGTTTACCGGCTTCTATAACTTTCATGTGATGTCCAATCCTCTACTGGATGGATAGAAGTAATGGTGATCGAAAACGTGTTTCACGAATACCACTGTATAACACCCATTGAAATCGACTCGTTACTCTAAATGTGCTGATAACTGGCAGCCCGCTGATGTTTTTTCCCCCACAGAATGAGATGCACTTACCCAAGGTACTAAATGCGCTTTTCTTGCTCGTTTAGTTATCTATTCATCTGTAGGGTTGAATGCATATTTACCCTGTTCTCGGTGGTGGTCATACGATCAGGCAAACTATGGGTGTTGATTGTTGCGTTCTCAGAAGTGAACAAAACCTACATCATGAGGTCATAGCAGTGAGTTGTATGCCTCTCCTGACCAACAAAGTTTGATGGCGTTTCGATTAGTGAACGCGGGATTTCATCCTTTTTTATCTGCATGACTTACTTCATCATCTGGTTGCAGTTGACTGTTATGTAAAAGGTGTAGCTCACAATTTCCCATTTGTACACACTAAGAGTAATTTGGTATTTAAAACAATATTTTTTATCTTAATTGCGTTTAAAATGTTCAGCTTTTACTGACAAGAAGTAATTCTCATTATGAGTTATCAAGTTTTTAACCACGATCTTGTCCGCTTTCAAGTGTATACAGTCTGTCCGGTCCGCATTGTAGACCTGTCGTCCACTATTATGTGGACATCCAGTGGCGTTATGCCTGGAACTGGAAAGCCCCCTTTGCTCAATCGTTCCCTTTCCAGTGGGAACAGTCCTCCGTACGCCTTCACTCCACTGCTTCCAACGAGCAGCGTAATCCCCGGAAGTCAGCACTTTTTCCGCCGAAGACAACATACTGCCAGTGCTAGCGAAGTGGTTCCACCTACACACACGGACTGCCTAACTTCTGAGCGATGCGGTTCAGCCACTCCCAGCGTAAGTGTTGCAACAGTGAACAACTGGAGCACCAAGGCCTCTTTAGTCTCGCTTTCACCTGCCTCCATTCCACTGTGGGCGGATGCGCCGGCCTATGCCAAACCACGAACCGGTTTCAATTATGTATCACGTGAGTCGCTTCTTACTCTGCATGCAATGCGAAAGCAACGCCAGCAGGCCGTTTGCCATACACCTCATCACTGTCATCATCATAAGGACGGATCCGGGTCCATTTCAACTTCTGCCCCCATTTCTTCTTCCGGGATACATCAGACATACGCTTGCACTCCGTTACCTAAACTTCTAGAAATGGGTGAGTCTTTAGTGGTCATTTGCAACGGTTTCTTATCTGACGCCCATTTTCTAGAACTAACCTGACCCATTTTCTTGCTTTGACGTGGTCACCAGGCTTGCGCAGTGACCGGTACTTCGATCTTGTCGAGTACACCTATGTCAAACAGAAGTCATTAAGGGTAAATCGTTTTCATTCAGGATTCTTTGTCACATCCCTGCTTACTTTTTTGACCAGTATGTCATCTTACAGGACATAGGGATGCACTGTACAGGTGTGTGTATGAACATACTGTGAGCGCTTTATTTTTATGCTGTAGCTTAGTTTGTGGTCTGTGGTAAACTGTCTGATCATTTTGGCGCAATGGGCGACATCATCATCGTCGTCGTCATAGACAGCAATGCGTTAGTGGTTTATACTGATGCCACACAATCACGATTGAAAAGAAAGCAAACCTCGTGTAAGAAGGGGACGGGATGGGGACCTAACTACTAAAAATAGCTTCGTCTGTGTTCAGACATTCAATATCAACGTGCCTACACATTGCAACCAAACAACCGAGCTGTAAATGAAAGTAAGATGTCATCAGCAAGACAGCTTTCTTATAACTTTCACTGCCCCGCGTCATTATGTGCACTCACTTCACAGACAACTCAGCCAAACAACGACAACGTTCACGCCACTGAGCTCGATTAACCACCCTCTCACCTAACCTCTGCAGCCACCGACTTTGTGAGTCGCGAGGTCCTCAGTCTGGCAGGCGAACTTGACCTACAGTGGCCAACTCTTTCGTGAACGATTTCATTTGTCTACGCCAGGTCATCATCTGTCCACCTTGCGTCAGTCGACCTCAGCGTCGAGCAAAGAAGAGGGCTCAGTGTAACAGACGACTAGCTGGCGTCCTTAGTACATTACTTGACCACCTAAGTCTGTGCAAATGTAAGGATTGAACGAAAGAACTCGCTCGACAATCGCTTCCAAATACCTGCTTGACTGCTCACGGTAGTAGACGTGAACCGTCTTCAGGTATTTGACCATGGGCGACGTACGTCGAAGCAGTCCACCTTCACCATTTTTGTTCGGTGTTGTCACAGACGAACTAGTACAAGGCAGTCACAAGATGTCGGCCGTGTGCCTCCCACCTCGTGAAAGACTGATCTTGTTTATGCTGACGACAAGGTGTTACTTGACAATTTTCAAACAGGCCAGAGTGCTATACGCTATTTGGCGCTCCGCTAACTACTTCAGAATGCTTTTTGCAGCCTTAAAGTGCAAAGTGCTACAAGATTGTTGTGATTGCGTAGATTAATTGTCGGCTCATCAAATCAAGACGGTTGTTATTCGGTTGATATACTTATGAGGTTGTGACAATTTCGACGGGGTTATAGAGGATGAAACAGAAGCTTACATTTCCGAAGCTTGGGCGGTATTCCCTAACCTAGGACACCTCTGATGGCAAAGAGAAGGTTAAAGGCAAATGTGAGTTATGTACACGTCTTAGCCACGAAACGTGGAAGGTCAGGATACAAGACATGAACCGTCTTGGGCTATCCAACCATCGATTTCTGCATTCAGTCGGTTACATTGCGTGGCACCAAGTAAGAAATTAGGAAGTGGGTATTTGGTAGTGTCTACCAAACGATTCCCTGTGCTTGATCTTTAAGATTGTGTATGCTTTGATGGCTAGGCTATGTACTAAGAATGCTAACTAATAATCTGCCATGCCGTGCACCTTTTGTCGATGATGCGGTCGACTGGCGTAAGAAACAAACTGAGCATATGATGCGCTGATGTACAGAATTGAATTCGTTCACTAAGATGTTAGCCGTCGTAGATCGGGCTCATCTCCCCTGATGGGACTCCGTAACTAAGTGAGTAAGCTGTTGACTGTGTTTAGCAACGTGAATACCACCGTTGTTCATCCAATTTGTCTGCGAATTAATTGCACTTGATGACGCGGAGCGATTAAAGCCTTAATCTTTCTTGCTGATGACACCTTGATGCTACTTGCAGTTCGGTTGTTTGTTTTGCAACGTGTACGCTCCTCAATATTGAACGCCCAAATTTATACGTAGGTTCCCTTCCCCTTTTTTTCTCAGTTATGATTTGCTTTTTTTATTCGTTTGTACATCAGCAGGAACCACTCGTGCTTTGCTTTCTTTGATGATTATGTAATGGCTAGTTGCTTAAAGGTGTCTGAATGGTGAAAGAAACATCTGAGCGCACAATAAAACCTATTGTTACGGAACTGTTGTCTTCTGTTGAAAGTAGATGGAGATTGTGTAAATAAACTGCCCCCAAGTCGCTCAGCGGTTGGGCCTGACAACCGATGTATCATCCGATATTTTCGAGAGACCCTCATTATCGTTGGAATACGTTTACTGCGCGCAAAAGTTACCAGATTGTGACATCACTGCCTCTTTTGGCTAATCGAGTACTTCACAATGAAGTTAACTGACTGTTGTGTAATTGCCACCGGATGTGAAGCTTCTAGTCGAATCCCTTCTGTGATAAAAACGACCTGGAAGTATTGGTATTTAACTTTCTGTCGACTGCGACGTTGCTCAACCACCAGCATTGTTTCGTTCCATTTTGATCCCTTCAGGTGACAGTCATTCTCTAAAGCCATGAGTACAAGTAAATATTGTGTGCTCTCCGATATGTCGGTCACTAGTTGCTTGATGTGCCCCGTTTCTGAGAAACGTGAATGTACGGTTTCACCACAGTTATTCACTCGAGCTCATGTCTAGGATACTATCGATCTAAGCGATTCTCTCTCAGGGCATCCGTTCACACCGAAGTTGGATCTTGTGGTCAAGCTCGGGGAAGAAATCATATTGAGTTCCAAAGTGGAACGATGCTTGCTAGACTAGATCCTGGTGAACCGTCGCAGTCTGATTCAGAACGTCAGTTAGAATCTGTTGACGCAGCTCAAAAAAAAACATCATTTGTGTATTATGTAGGAGCACGCTGTGACGGACAGTGGCTCATCTCCTCCAGAGAACGCTTTTGTCAGCCTTCTGAGGTGTTCCATTCTCTTTTCATTCGAATAATAGTTAACTATCTCACCTTCACAAGTGTACAACGAAATGAGAACGCAAAACAGCATGATTAATATCCAGGTGGTTGTTCAAAAATGTACGGTGGATTTCACAGAGTTGCGCAACGTGTAACTGACTGCAGTACGGTCGATTTGTGCAATACTGAGACGCACACACCAGACTCTATACGATAGAATACTGCGTCATATTTTCATAGGCAGTGTTCGAAGTAATCAGACCGTGAGATATACACATTTGAAACAGTCCTTACTAATCGCTAATGCATTGTGCTCTTACACAAAACACATCACACCACCGCTTCTCGTCTGTAGAAAGGTGATGACTTCAGTATGACACTGTCTGAATGTTTTAGTCACGATCAACTGCTTCAATAATACAACTGGGATGTTTGGGTTACGTCCTCTGTATGCCTGCTGAATGTTTTCCCAACGGTCACGGTTTATTGAGAACACCAATAGATGGGTAAAACCTGGGGGTAGTCAAACATGGACGTATTCACGAAACTTACATGCTGATGGTTCCGTTGAGTAATGTGTACAAGTGTCACCTACCCGATTGTACACTTCGTGTTCACTCAAACTGCAGATTAGAAACGCTTTCCAAGATGGTAGTGTGCGGCATTTATTGATCCTCCTACATTCATAGCAATTCTACCTCTTCAACTTCATCCCGTTCTTTCCTTATGTTTCTTGTTCATCTAAAACATTCTACATTATTGTTGCGCTGTACGACGGCTTGAGCCGCTGTGCACTCTCGTCAGGCTGATAGTCGTTGACTGAATGAAAACCACTTATACGTACCTTTGTCTTTGAAATAACTATTCACTTCACCGAGACCTGTTCTCATTTCCAAAACGTTAAAACCTATAACAGCTGTAAGTAAGCTATGACTTTCTGACACTATACACCTCGACCACAGTCATTTGACTGATGTGGCGGCACACTTTCCGAATTGGGTAAAACTCCTTCAATTGGCTTCTTCCGTAGTTTAGGTTCACGCAAAATGCAGTTTGTAAAAGTTGTCGTGTGTTAATCGTGGTGCCCACATAAGGCCGTACAGGAAGCTATCTCGAGTGTTCATCAAGTGAGTTCACCCACTATGCAGTGTGTGGTGCCGTGCAAACCGCTGAATATCTTGTTGGCTAGATTCTATGTCTCCCAGACTCAAATAAAAGCTTTCACATTACCCATGTGTGTGACCTTCAGTTTGCGTCTATCTAGAAGATACCTGAGCCTATTGTGGATATCAATTCATCTACTTCTTTCCTCCAGATAATGCAAAGACTGAACAACTTTCAGAACCTGTCCACTCACAAAGCTCACATTGTGACTGTTGCAATTTGGACAGTTCGACCCAAGCTCAACAGTACGCGACGGAACCTGTGAATGTGTCGTGCCGGGATTCACCCGCCTCTCACCTCGGAAGGTATTATCATTTCTCTGTACTAATCCTTTTCGTGTTTGTTTGAAACCTTCGCGTGTGACACTGGATTTCTTCGTCTGGTACGCATCTCCGTTTGTTTTAAGCATCATTTAACTATTGTGCGAGCACAATACATCAGCTCTCTCTGTTCAAACGCAGTAGGTATTTAATGTCACGTTCAATTATTTGAGCACGTCTTCAGCTGGATACCGAAATTTTGACAGCTTTCGTCCCATTACACAAGTTCATACATGTTTTACTTTGATTTTTGCCGTTTGCTTTTTGTCTGTGTCGGGCTGCTGATTGATTAATTAACGTTTCACTGTATAACCAAAATCCATTGTTTCGGTGGATTCGTCTATGATGCTACAAGTGAAAATTTAGACGGTCACGTTGAACGAACTTAAGGTACCAGAGAGTTTACACTTGCGCTTGAAGTTGCTGCAAAGATCCTCCTGATGCTCTTCGGACAGCGGAATTTTGATTATATACATTTTAAGACTTGAACTTATTTCGTCAGTCTTACCTGTCCACATAGACGGACACGAGTCGGATCGAGTCATACTGTGAACCTATTTGCTCCCAAACTATTCCGTTGCCCACCCACTCATTTTACGTGACACAGGCTAGTGGATGGAGATGGTGGTTGTCAACCTCAACAAGTCTGAGTTTGTCATGAAGTAGTCGTTTCGGAACCACAGTTTAAAATGAATCGTGCATTCTTGTCTTCAACGACAATCGAACGTCTTTCATAGACCATATAGGACGAAAGTTGAAGGTACCAATGCCCACGTCTTTCCTACTGCAACTTGGTGAGTTAGTTCCAACCAGGTAGTTCAAGCGATGGACAATTTTAAGCGAGTTGTCCACAATAAAGAACGTTGGGGCCGAAAGGTCCCTAATGTTTTACCCTAAAGCAATCCTTTTTTGAATGACAAGTTAAATTTGCAAACATTCGCCCTAGCTTGCTCAGGTATCGTTTAGGTAATTCCTTACAAGCAGAAAGATAGACATTATTTTCACATCTGGCTGTGATCCATAATCCATAGTGTCGGCGGATTAAGTTTTCATCGAGTTGCAATTGGACTATCTCGAGTGATTATTTACTAGTGATCGTTGCCAACTACAATCTCTCGTTTAGCATGTTAGATAACATTGAGCTTAGAGGTGGTTCTTACGTCTTTCATCGACCACCGAAATTTCTCTCAACGTTCATTTCAAATAGCATGGCCAACACATCGTGATGCGATACTGTGTCACTAGGTCATTGTCGCATCCCGCGACGAGCGTACCAACTGCACCTCGGATGCCTGATCCTTTGTCTTCGAGTACAGTAGCTCAAAACGAACACCATTCCGTCTGTATGGATAAACCAGTGCAAGCCTGCATAAAATCCTCATGTTCTCGTAGTGTGTGTGGAGACACCGATGAGTCACTAGGCTAACCCAGTGTGATCGGAAACAGATTTTTCTTCAGAACGCTCCATTCTTCTCTGGTTGGAGTTATTTTAGGTCAGCCAATTTTGTGGGAACATTTGAGAGCCTCACTGTTCCTCAAACGTGTTTTGCAAGCGTACCTTTGCTTGCAAACCTATTACATTTAAAAAAATTCAATTTCGCCTTCCCGTCATCTGCCAACGACTTGCTAAAGTTGACTGCGTTTCGTTACCATTACTGTTGCACAAAGTTAATGGCGCACCAAAACCCCTACATACTATGACTTTCCGGAACATAGATTGCGTGTCGCAGAGTTCGACTCCGTGTGAAATAGGTAATCTTCTGATCACATGACCTTGTCAAGCCGACTGAACATTCAAAGTGACCTCACTGACTTATCATTGACGTTCATTATTTATATTTCTTATTTGGTCCATCATTTCTAAGGAGGTGTGTTAATCGCCCTCAATTGTAGCTTTCAACTTGAGATAGACTTTTCGACCTGTTTTTTCTCAGTTTTCCGTCTACCAGTAATGCATACGTAACTTTATCCAAAGTGACTACGCGCTTGTGGGGCGAAGGTGGCTGACAACTGTGCCATTGGTCTACTACTTGTCGTGATTAAACTGTCGCCATCGCTTGCAACGTGTTCTCCTGTTACCTTCCTATATTGTTCCTTCAAAACCTGTCATTTGTAATGCTACTTTATTGGATCTTATGTAAAAGGGTTAGGTTCTTAAATACTAATTACAGCAGATGCAGTGTTTCAGCTTTAAAGAACCTCATCGTCCTTCTACTATGTCTGTAAATAAGCTTGTTGGTAAAAGCGGTTAGAAGCTGCAGTGTGGATTATACTATTTGCCTTCAACTACAGGCGATTCTTACGGGATCACCGTCAGTCAACCGTGTAGAAGGTTACCGTTTTCTGTTGCAGCCCAAGTATTTCTGCCGGACGAGCTCACACGTTAAAAAAATCGGTCGTGCTGTATCAGCATGAGAGTGAACAGCATGAAACCTCATATAAAATGGTAGACGTTTTTAATACTTCTGTCAAATCCAACCGATTAAAACAAGGTCGCGACGGTGACTGAGTAAGTATATGACAATTAAGCCACTTGAAGACTGCTACCGTGGATAAAGTTTCCAAGTACAAGTATCAATGACTAATGCAGATCTGGGTTTTCCATAACACCATCGATCCTGTCTGCCGTTACACTCTCTATATTAATTTCGAAATACAACATTCTTATCGCTAGGTCTTACGTAAACATGGTTCCACCGCCACGCCGTGTTGGCCTACGACCTATCGAGGAACACCAGAGTGCACGATCTGCGCATACACAACCTGTTGGTCGACGTTTCCGCAGCGACACCACTGTTCCGCTTATCGAGTCCATTGACACAGGCAGTTGCTCTGTCACAACACTGTCCAGCTATATCAACATCAGCGATCTTTCCAAAACATCACTTTCAGTGAACGCTGCTGTTTCTTCTGCCATGACGGGATCTTCGATATCCGCCTCCAATACATCGATCGCGCTGACAGTACAACAGCCATATATCAACCTAGTCCCATCGATAAATAGTAATGGGGCGACCGCCGATCGTGGTCCGCGTATTGTTCCCACATGGTAAGTCTTGTTATAGTAGATATTCGTGCACGCTCGGGAACCCAGCGATCTCATTTGTATGCTACTGAACTTCATTCCGCAAATTCCATCTGTTTCCTATCCCTGAACGTTATATCTCCCTCCTCTTCTCGTTGTGGCCAAGTGATGATGTTAGGCTATTAAGAGACTTTTGTCGCTACTAACTGGATACAATTCATGTTTGATTTCAGTATCAATTTTCGACCGGCTGCTTCGTACAATAAGCGCTGGACTCGAATCTTGTTATTCCTAGAGTTCACAGCAGTAACGGTGATTATCGGGAGTTCGAGTCCGCTTCCTGCAAGCGCTGTTGCCAAGGTTTGTACAGCGTGGTAACACTGTGCAGACCACATGACCTTGTCTGTCACATGGTCAAGGAACATCTTGTGATGTGAAAGTTCAAAAGCATTAAAGCACATAAAAAAAGATAGAAGGTTGATATCGCACGGTTTATGAATCTTTGTCGGTTTTTCGTTTCAAGCGAATTGCTTGTAATAGAAAATGGTAACAGTCTTAAAAATAATGCGATGTGCATTCCAGCTATTCACATTCGTTCACATAAAGTGACGACTCTTATCGTGGTGGTAGAATATTTGTCATCTCAAGATACCTTCATACAGTTTTACTCTTTTGGGAGGATGTAGTTATATTATATGAGTTAGTCTATAAGTCCAATTTGAGCGTCAATGGTGTTGTTACATTCCTATTTTTTGTTTATCTTTCTGTACTGATCTCTGTGCGGTATTGTTAAGCCACGCCACTTACTTCGTCTATTTTCTTTCTGTTTCCTTGGGACTGGATCCGATTTTTCTTACCGCATATCACGAATGAATCAGTGTTCATAATCAGCGCCCCTCGTGCATCGGTGCTTCAGCGGTTAGTGGACATGACACACCCATAACCTCATCCTCCTCACATCAGACTACTGTTGTTTCCTCTACGGTTACCGTAAATGACATACAACATCCCGAAGTCCCACGGCTACACTACGCTCACCTTACTCTGTCCACTAATCCTGAATGGCGTCGCGGCTCGTCTGCAGGCCAATCTTCATCAGCATTAACACGATTAGGAAGTCAAACCGTAGAGTCCACTTCACACTTACATGGTGTGCATTCAGTCCCAGCCACTATCTTTTCCGATCCAAACGGGGCTTTGTGTCCTACACCTCGACCAACGGAAGAGGAAACCTCCACCTCCGGACTAAACTATGTTACAATTGACCTGGTTCAAACAAAAGCATTATCCGAATTGGAGCGCGAGCTGCGCTTCAACTGGACAACAACCAACTTGTTACCACTCAAACGCCAAACTAATACACCCCGTGGACTGTTGCGAAGCCACCGGAAGAGAGGTCAGCCAAACTCGTCAGGGACTTCTACGAGCACAGCAACAAATGGAGTAAGTCTTGTTCTTCTGTTCAAACCCATAGTGTAAATCCGGTTTTGATCTATATTGAAACCGTGTCTGCTCCACCACACCATCTGTAAAGTGATTCTAGTTCACACACTGTTAGTAGTGTGTACCTTTTGCTATCATGAAACTCCGGTACTGTGGTGGACTCTGTAAGAGACTGGAACAAGTTGGTGACTGAGTCCAAATGTAAAATTTCCGAGCTCTCGGTGGGGCTTCGGAGCCCAGCGCTTGCCGTGTTTGGGTATGTTATTTGTAATCTTGGTTCGAATCCGACCGAAGTCGTGATTCCCCACCATCGGGCCTCTTCTAAGTTGGCAAGTCTGCCGAATTGTTTATTAGTAAATTTCAATGTCTATTGGTAACTTCTCAGTACACTGGTTCTAAAAGTGTCCTCCTCGGAGACCACTGGAAGACGATTTTGCTTGACTACAGCGCTCGGTTGAACGCAGGTATAGGAAGTACTTTCTACGCGTGACTGCAGGAACAGTGAGTGCCAGAGTTGGTAGATCACGTTGCTCATCTTGGGTGGCTGGCTTATACTGCAGAGGCTCAGCTACGATCGTAGAGGTGCATGAAAGTGAGATCGGTGCTATGAGTCATGCAAATAGTATGACGGACTACGCGATTGTTTCGAACTGAACAATCAAGACACTGAATATGAAATAGCCTAAATAGCTGCGCGGCGGTTGTCTATATCCTCAAAGACTGGTTGAAGCCCAACGTTCCCAAAACATCGCTCTCGCATACGGTGCAAAATCTAGCACGTCAGTCGAGATATCCCTACCATAAAAAAACAGGTCTAATTACGTTTGAAGAACTTAAATTTGTGCACAGTACCCAACATACCGTTTCACAACTAGCAACAGAACATCTGAATATCTGGTCTTTAAAGGACACTTATTTCAGGCGTCTGGAAAGTGCTGATTTTACAAGATGCACATTCATTGGTGAGAATCAGTTGAGACTTTCTGCCTGTTTCATTTCCCCTGTTCAAAACTTTTCTGCGTAGTAACAGTACGTGAGGGTATCGAATTACAGCTAGTCAAACAATTAACTTGATCGTTAACCTCTTCAGTTCACTGTTTTCACTTTCGCTGCTACACCCTCGCCGTATGGGTCAGTCGTCAGAGGGGACAAACCATTACAGGTCAGGAATAGTAATTTCTTCTGTAATAACGCGTTAAACGTGTACTGCGGCCGCGTATCCGACGAGCTTCGCGATCGCCCAAAACAGTTGATCGCAATGTTCTCTGCCTTCTTCACAATTGGACTCGAGAGAAATGCGCGGATCTGTCAAAATTTACGCCCATTATGCAAGTAGAGTGAGAGTTGTCCACAAGGACAACTGCCCCGGGCGTTCGTCACTTCTAGTAGTGTTTGCCAAGGGCATTCGATCTCCTTTTCTGGGCAGTTTTGTCATGGATGACATTCTGGAAGATGCGCTTCAGGAATCCAATGAGTTGGTTTTTTTTCTTCCTGACACTAGGTTGACCGGTAAGAAGTATGCGGATGACGTCTTCCTAAGCCTTTATTCCGAAGACATGCAGACCATGTTAAACGAGGCAACTGACTGTGTTACTCCGTGTGGCGTGTACCTCGTACCTTCAAAAGTGCTACTTCATAGTTGGGGCATTCACACTCCTACGCTCTTTGTTGCAGGTTATCTGCCTGCGATCGTGGACGGTTTCACGTACTTGGATAACACTACCTCGTAAGATTGTAATGTTGTTGATAATATGTCATCGAGGATAGAAAAGGCACGTGCTGCCTTTGCCTATCAGTGTCCTCTAAAAAAAAGTCTAGTTGCAGCTGAAGGGTAGGATATAGAATGCATGTACGCATTCTCTTTTGCCCCGTGGTGAAAATGTCAACAGATTTACTGTATTTGGCCATATTTATCACCGCGGATGAACCCACACCAAGTGGGATGACCGCTTGAGCAATATTACCGTTCGCCAGCGGATATTTCGGAACGCTAAGGGTGCGCAACCGATTGTTCAACCAATCACGTTGCGCAGCCTGTGACCATTGGGCCGTATGCTAGACGACAGGTGATCGCACCATCAATTAGTTGAAACTTCATCGTGGTCAAGCAACGACGCGATCACGAAACTAGGAGACTCTGAACGTCCTGTTGAATCAACAGAATAGATGTCGCCTGCTTAGTTGGGAGCCCTGTAATAATGTAAATCGAGATGACAACATACTGCAGTCAATCGTATCTGCATTCATACCATTTCCAATTCTGTAGCTTAATCTTATTTCATGGGCACATTTTTCATCTAAGCTATTTCTAGTCACTGTTGCGTTGAACGGCAGCCCGGGCCATAGTGTCTTGTGGTCAGACTCATGGCCATTTCGAATAAATGAAAACACGGTTCACTGATCCTAGATGAGGGACATTTAGTGGGGTGCAGCCTGCCAATATGTGCTCATTGTTACTCGGAATTGATACTGAACATTTGCCCCTGTATATTTACGAAGACCAAATCATATAAAATTCTCATCTGTCTTGTCTACACTCAGCCACAAACGGGAACTCAACATACAGATGGGGACGCTAGCCACTCTGGAGTGCGAACAGGACGTGACAGTTTGTCTTCGCTGTCCAGAATTCGGTCGTATTTGACCCATCATTTACATCCCAGCTCTGCGTTCCGGTCTTCTGTTCGTCCTTGGCCCGCCGCATCACAAAACACGACCAACACTACCCCGTGAATGTCTGTACGCAATTTAGTACATACATAATGCTCAAACCAGAGAGCGAATCCCGTGATCAGTTTGTAATGCCATTAGCCAAGCGTTCATATTATTACTGCTAAAATCAGGCAGCTTTAAAAATCAGTCCGAAGTTTTTGGTTTATTTTTCTACTATTACCTTGACCTCTTTCCCCCTAATCGTATTTGGATGAACTGCATCCAACTTTTGTATTCTGTACGTATTTTTCTAGGTACGTCCCAAAACATTCCACACAATCAGCATAATTATTATCTTGTTCTGGTTGTTCCAGCATCTGTGTGATAGAAATACGTTTTTCCCCTGTATATTATAATAGTGGGCGCTGGGGGTAACTTGAAGTTTGTATCACACGATGACTGTAGAAAACAGGATTTAAAAAACTGGGCAAAGCAAGAAAATCTTGAAGCAGATCTACAAGGGTAGACCGAATGAGCGCTTTGGTAAATTGAAAGTTAAATATTGCACATATTTATCACGTGTTCATCCAGTGACCGAACCAATCAATCTTTGTTGTCCAGGCTCCGTAGTACGCTTCGTTGAATTTCCCATGGAAATAAGCCAAAGCTTGTTCTTCGTTCAGTTCCACAGCCAGCGTTTTGCGTACATACTCCAAATCACAGACAGATGTCAATTCGGGCAATCCCGAGGGTAGCATCATGGCAAACAGAGTGAGTAATAGATTAGCATGCTTACGCAACAACAGATAAGCACGGCCGCACAACTGAGTGAATTCCTGAAAATGTTTGTTCCTTGAACCACCTCCGCCTGTGTCGGTAACTGGTGCGCCAAGAACCACATCTGGGTTGCCATGAGCGATGACGGTGATGAAGTCTTTGGTCAACACGAACGGGACCCGCTCGCGAGTGATCCCGAACTTCTTCTTACGATTGTCTAAAATATGGCCAAAGTCGATGTGAAACAGGCGACCGCTAGTGTCCACCATGATGTTATCAGGATGTCTGTCACGAATGCCCAACACAAAGGTGGCCACACAATAACCAGCACACGACATGGTGAAATTATGGATCAAGCGTTCGTAAGCACCGTTTTCATTCTGGGAAGTCGGGTCGCGTGTTTTGTTGATATGTTGCATGAGCCATTTGAATAATTGAGTGTTATCGATTTGTAGAGCGGCACGAAGACGTTCGCCCTGAATTGACATGACTGTTCGTGCGTTCCGCACTGCCTCGATGAGACCCATCTCGGGTCCGGTAGCTAAACAGCCATAAGGGACCAAACACATGTCCATTCCTTCATTCTTCCATATACGATCCATAACCTAAGAAAATAACAAAATACGATAAATGTCATGAAACAAACGGCCTATACACTCTTTCGATTAAAAGGGCGATCATAATGGCATACGTGAGCCTTTTTTACGATGCACAGTTTGTATTAAAGGTAACACAAGGGCAGGTTCAAACAGTTTAAAAAGACCCACAGCATACACGACCATTTTATCAGATATAATTGAGGCAATGACGTTTAACAAAACTGGAGATGCACCCGAATGTACGAACAGTGAAATTTTGGAACTTCCTTCAGTCGCGTTGATGTACAAACTCAAAGGAGAATCATATAATTAACTGGTTCCACACCGCGTGAAACCTGTGCACTTAACAATCGTGGTAAAGTTGCTAAAAGCCTAACGTCAAGTGAGGACTGCCTCTGGTTAGCAGCAACACCTTCATAACTAATGATTAAATCGATATACTTACGTCAGAAATGAAACATACGAAGTGTGGAAGTATATGTGACAAGCTTCTCACGGGGTGAAAGATTTGGTGCACGGTGTATCAGAAGAAGCAGGACGTATAAATACGCCAAGAAACCGATATTTAGCTGTTTAAAGAGGAAACGAGCAGGCCCATTGCCACAGGACAGATCCAAAATTATGATCAGGCACTAAGTGAAAATAATTTAGAGGGTCGAACTTGCATAGTACCCGTTTGAAGCGGTTGCCATCAGAACTTGTTTTGCTGCTACGCTCAAGCTGTTATTCGGTTTCGTTTTAAAGGGCTGCATTACAGCACCGTGAATATCGGGCACCCATTGCCGGTATGTATTCTATTTTTCCACGTTGGTGAATCAAAACGTGAGTAAATAAACGTCCTTGTCAGTGGGGTAAGAAGACTAAAGGATAAGGCGGGATATTTCCCTGGCAGATCAGTGCTGATATAAAGAGCACTAGCTGGAAATGCAGAAACTCAGTCTGCCTGGAACTCCCAGATGGCATTAAAGTTTTTATGAGGTATGGTATCATAAGGATTATGTGTTTAGTGGTCAAAAATCGTGAGGCATAAGACTAACAGTTACGGTGCCATCTGGAAGATGGAGGTAGATTGAGTTTTCGCACAGTTTCAGCTAGTGATCTGAACATCGGCACTGATATACAGACTCCACTGAGTCTGAGATAAACCGCACAACTAACTCGCAAATGGGTTAATATCTACAACCTTCAAAATTGTATCGTTCCTATAACAAGATGTGTGGTCGATGCTCATCGGATACGCATACCTTGGTGAGCAGCAATAACCATGAAACCAGTTGTGTTTCCGACAAATATTGTCCGTTAAACATCATACTTGTCTTTCTGTGCTTTAGAAAACTTAACCGATCCGTCGTTATAGTCTGTTTTGAACTGAATCTGTGGGTGCACGTCTGCAACAAGTAAACCTAAAAAGCTGAGCACATATTTCTCATGTTCACTAATGCAAAACCAGTGTAGTGAGCCGATGCTTATTCAACTAGGTGTTCGATTCAATGGCGGGTACAACAGAAAATGAGAGACTCGAAACTGACCGCTTAACATGTCTCGTCAATAGACTGTCATGTTTGCTGGACCAATTCGTTCAAAACAGTGTTGCGTAACCCTACTTTAATATTGTTAGAAAATATTGCCTACCCGGGGGTGTGAAAAAGGTTTGACACTGACTGACTGGCTTTTATCGTTAGTAGAATTGTCAGATTGATTTGGGGTTCACTGCCCGAAGTCAGTATCCAAAGGCAGATATATCTGAAAAAATAAATCGCCCGTGAAAAACAAATCAGGCCATCTGTGTTGTGCAAGGTGAATCCCTAACGCACGGTTCAACGTTTTTGGTATATTCGAACCTTTTTTGTTCTAATTCAAAGTATCCCATCCTGCTTTTTTGAAGCCTGTGGTTACTATTGGATGTCGGTCTATAGTTTCTTTTCTAGATGGCTCCTTTTATTGGTAGTGTACACATAATACTGTTGGCTTTTTCTTCATAACTATTTACGGACATAACTGCATCATGTGCAAAATTCTGAACCTACATATATTGCCTTGTCAAATGGATTCTTCACTTGTCCAGGCAGTTCTGATATCCTTTCTTTACTCGCTGGTAATACGTAACATTTTTATTACTTCTGCTATTGAAAAGCATGATGATTTGATTATAGATGTCAATGTTCAGTAGTCTTAAACGCAGCGCTTCTCCGGTGAAAGTACAGAAATCAACAGAATACACGCAACGGAATGTGTGTCAGAACGCACTTTTCAGTTAGTTTGTAAATAATAAACTGGAACATCTAGATTTCACCCGAACATGTCCATCGTAGTCTATAGTCTAGTAAGCATTTTAGCAGTTGTGCAATTTGAAGCTACAACATGGAAATGGGAGATGTACATTGGATTTCACTTGCTTCCCTAATGTAGTCATTTGGCCAGAACAAACGGATGGCACTATTATCGAGACTTGACTGTAGTAGGTGAATCGAAGCAACTCATACATACTACAGTAAATATTATCGTTATGTTGTCGATAAACGGTATTAATCGTTCTCTGAGTGGTGGACGCAGATCAATCGGATGAGCTATAAAACTACACCGTACAACACGTCTGATGGTCGGCAACATTCTGTTTGATAGGTCGATTTAGTTCACTTCAGACTATTGATTTACATTGTTGCGGTTGATCAAATAACTGATAGTGGAAATGACATTGGAATTATTACGTCAGAAATACCGTTGATTGGTGAACATTCGGGTCAATGCCGAACCACGGACACGATAAAGTCGGTTGGCTGTGGGACGCTGAATCCTGGTCTACAATGTCAGCGATCCCGATTGGACCGTACTGACGTCCGTTAAATCGCTACAACGGCATATCACACTAACAACATTCTAGGTTGATGAAGTAACATTATCCGGTTCATATGGTTAGTATGTTGGCTGTTAATATTTCTCGTAATTTCCGGGATGTGATTTACCGTAGTGACAAACGGACTTCGAACAATCCTGATAAATGCCAATTAGGAACAACGTTAGTTTTATCTCAGAGTGAGCGTATAAAAGAGTAAACGCATTTACGTCCATTTTCAGACAAGCCAACAGCAAACTACGTGAGACTGAATAAGAAACAACATGCACGTCTAGCCAACTCACACGCAAAATCTGAAGGGTTAGCATGTCTTGACGTAAATCATCGCCGTACTTGAATATCAGCTGATAGTAGGCATGATGATGGGTGGCTAGACGATCTGAATTTGACCAGACAATCCATAGTGGTCGTTTTTTCGATCGTTTCACGTCACATTTGTCTATAATAAGCTTTCCCAAACGTTCGGTCAAGCAAAGTGGTGAGGGCAACCATTCCAGGTCGCGCCGGGCCTCTGGTCTAGCAACTTCTTCACGAAAACGAGAGCGCTGTTCATCCTCGTTAGTGAGCTCCTTTACTCGCGCACTTATAGTCTCCAGTCTGTTTAGTGCAGTTACCTGACGAGCCAGAAACGTGAGTAGCGGTCCACAGCCGAGACAAAATGCTTCTAAAAGAAGCCCGAATTTCAGATGCATGTCAGGTAAATGGATTTCTGAGCGTAAATGCCAAAACAACCGCAGTCCAATCAACAGTGGATTCCTTAGGGCACGGAATAGAATGAATCGGGACAAGCAGTTGTCCAGATAGGCTTCAGCTTTCAACGCCTAGAAGACAGAAAGATAACATTAGAGAAAGAGGATAATTAAAGTCCTCTAACGATGTTGTAATAAAATTATAAATAGAATCATTATACACGTTTAGTTAGTTGAAGGACAACCAATCTTAATATTATTACAACAAATTAGTGATTACAAGTAATGAGAGTTTTCAGCATTTACACCATAAGGTATTCGCTATCACACGTGGCATCTGAGATCACATACAAACTGAATACTGTCAAGCTAACAGGAGCATTCGCGGTAACCAGACCTCAAACTCACAACTACGTAAATGGCAGCCGAATGCCATTAAGACTGAGCTGCTTCAGATTTGACGACTGGTGTGTGTGTGTGTGTGCAGTATACAGTCTAGAGATTAACCACAGAAATGGGTTCACTGACGATCTACGATTGAATGTTCTGGCCAGAAGTGCACCGCGGTAAAGAGTCCGGAATTTTTCAGGCTAGCGATTCACAATCCTCACGAATAATGATCTATAGCGTTTCAGAATTCCTTCAGTTTATAATGCCTACAGTTCAAACCCTAACAGTTAATGAAGCCGACAAACAGAAATCTGAAAAGCGAAGGAAACTTTTTGCCTAGTTATGATGAAACATCACAAGCAATAAGAATACGCAGCTGACTTATAATCAATCAATTTTCATGACAGTTGACAATCGCTCCAATTCTTGTTTCCGGAACAGCACTGTTTTCTACTGCGGTCCTCCAACAATGTAACTGACTTCAAGCCGCCTAAAAGAGATTTCTTGCTGCGGTCAGTAAATATGGCTTCATAATTACTCAAACTGGAATATAACTGTGTGGCATAAAAGCTGAGGAACAATCAGTAGGTTCCACACCACAGTTTGTGGGTAAGTACAACTCGTTGGCGGTTATCAGTATTGAGGAGGCTAACCTGACTAGCAGAGAAGGTGACCAACAGGAAACATACATAAGCTTTCATAAACAGCTCACTGATGTTACTGATATAAGTAAATTGCAACTTACCGCCGCTTGTGTGCAACGCCATTCCATTTTAGAGAGGTGGGTCAAGTGTTGATTACCGAGGGCTGAATGCCCAGTCTATCCCGAAGCAACCAGAAGAATGGATCAAATCAAACTTGTTTTGCAGCAAACGTGACCGGGACTACTTATACAGTAACACGCCACGGATGAACTAAATATTGGTGAAATTCCTAAGGGTTGTCGTTGTGATGATATCGAAGTTCTGGCTGTAACGCTGACCTGGCGGGGATGTAACCAAACAGCACAGTGCATTGCTCGGAATGTGAATTGCTAAGATTATGCCTATTCGGACCTCGACTGCCGAGGTTTTGATATATACTCACCAATTGTAAGGGTAAGACAAAAGAGGGAGAAAGCGGTTTTCATCGTACAGACCATGAAAACTTTCACACATTTGCGATTTGTCGGTAGAAAATTAAATAAAATGGGAACATGGCCATAGAAATTTACGAGCATTCATTTTGCTCGGGGCAAAAAATAAGATTCCTTTTGACCAACAACTGTTCAGGACAATTCACAGACCGCGCCTACGGACTATTTGATTGAGTTTACGACTGATAAGTACAGTCAGTGGCGACGGAGTGCGATTGATCGGAAAAGGTTAAGAACTTTGGATGTAAGCAACCAAACATGAAAAATCAACTGACACTTGTATAACACGCAGCTTCGTTTGTGCGTAGTATAGTGCATATATTCGGGAACTAAAGGGCAGTTCTCAACGCCAGGAGGACGAGGGACCAGACGCGATTATTAGAGTGGTGTGTACGAACTATGGAGGACATGCCATCTGGGCAAATGATAATGTACTGTTACCCAATGTGTGTGAATACACGTGAGCCATGTAAATGAGTGTACGCGTTCGTGGTCCCATGTTTTAACACAACACGTACGGGATTTCATGCAATAAACAAACCGAGCCTCTTTTTTGGTCACGAAAGTTGGTACCGTGGCAAACGCGAAGATGAAGATACCCTGGCCGCAACCGTTCGAAGATGAAGACGTCCGGGCATTCCCGTAGGACTTCGAGATCGTGGTCGAAGTCAAGACATATCGTGGGAAGCTGGCTGCCCTGCGGACGCTAATGAAGAGTGGGGTGAAGAGACCTTGCGAAGATGGGATAGGCCACTGCGAAGGAGGCGCTGGTGACTGCATTTGACAGCTCGGCCGGCCGCCAGGAGGTAATGCGTTGGTTAAAGGCGGCCAGGCTTGGATAAGGAGCGGATCAATCCGTGTTCGCCGCCACTCTGCAAGGATTACTGGACAGGGCACTACCACAATTGGATCAAGAACCACGACGGAAATTGCTGGCAGGGTAGTTTATATGAAGACCAGTCGATGGCGATTCACAACCAAGTCCGTATTGCCCATGCCATCCGGCGGATGGACCTTGATGAGCTTGCCAAGGTGATGCGGGAGTTTAGAGTTATGCCCGCGGAGGCGCACAGCAGAGAAGAAACTCGAGTTGCAAAGTTGTTTATTGCATGAAATCCCGTACATGCTATGTTAAAACATGGGACCACGAACGCGTACACTCATTTGCATGGCTCACGTGTATTCACACACATTGGGTAACAGTACATTATCATTTGCCCAGATGGCATGTCCTCCATAGTTCGTACACACCACTCTAATAATCGCGTCTGGTCCCTCGTCCTCCTGGCGTTGAGAACTGCCCTTTAGTTCCCGAATATATGCACTATACTAAGCATAAACGAAGTTGCGTGCTGTACAACAATACCAAACCATGTCATCAGTCAGTTGAAGCTGGAGATGCGGACAGACAGACTTTTCCAAAATATGACAGTTAATACTCACAGTCAGGTTGTAATTATCATTTATCGGTCATACTGTGTAGAATGTATAATTACCTGGACCAACTGTAGAAGGTAATCGCTCAGTTCCGCATCTGAAAGATCATAGAGACTGTTCACAGCCAGTTCTCGGACATAGGCGTCTGGAATACCGCTTGCACCACCTCGAGCTCCTTGCCCGGCGGCGGAAGTGATTACGGCATTCACTTCACCAATCAAACTTGTATTTAGACCCATTGCACCAAGCAGTTGAAGGGCTACTCGCACGTCAAGGGGTCGGGGCCAGGAATGCAGAAGATAATAAAATTCCATCAGTGACTCGCGACGATACCAACAAACAGATTGTGTCAACCAAGGAAGAGCCTCGGGAAAATTTTTCATACAGAAGTACCGATTTCGCCAAAGTGCACTTTTCTCCTGCTCTGACAGCTCGTACAGTGGATCATGTGAAACCAATTCACGTAGCATGGATTCGTTGTTATCCTGTTCTGTTGATAGCCCGGGATAATCTGGATGAAACAGTGGCGAGGATAGGTCACTCTCGGGATTGATCACGTTTAGCATGCTTTCATCCAAATCTTCCTCCATATCGCCTGAGCCAAACACTTGATTCACGAAGGCCATGCCGTTCGGGAAGATGTTGGAACGTAGTTCTTGTCCTAACTGTGTACGCGAGTGTTTTGATAAACTATTATAAGTTGTGGAATCCCAGGAGTTCTGGCGACAATGGGCTTCGACGAACGAACGAAAACTGGGGAGTCGAATACGTCTCCCAGTCGGATTGTGTATACGGATCTGTGATATCGGAGTTTACAGGAAAGAAACATAACATAGTATAACGGTTATGCATAATGAGTACTCACCTTAAGTGACACCGCGGAATAGTCAATCACTGTTTGTCCGCTTTACACAGGATAGGAATCGTAGGTTTGCGCAAACGCAGAAAGTAACGCTCAGGATAACTGAACTATACGTTTGTGGATTTCCTTGGGCAAAAAATCGACATGACGGCTTCACCCCCTCTAAATGTACACTTCATACATGCAAACTAGACAACGTTGGAATACACAAATTATCAGGTCAGCTATCATTGGTTAATCGATTCGAATATGACAGGCTCTCGTTCTCGATTAGTCGTCAGCACACGCAGATGTATTCATTCTTCGATTTTTACACAAAATCATCTGCTTGACAGCGTGTGCCGAGTCTTTTACTACATTGACAGTCTTCGCTTAAGTCCATCTGAGACTACCTTCATGTTGTGTCCGTAAATTCAAATGGTTGTTCACGAAAATCGTGTTGCATTCAGAGTGAAAACAAATGCGTGAATTACGTTCACTTGAGACGCCTTGATCGATTAGGAAAAATGACAGAACGCGTCCAAAAACGTATGATTGGTTTTGAATTCCTTCTGTTACCAAACGAACCTCAGCTGACAGTTCTGCTTTACTTATTATCATCATCGACTAGTTATAAAAAGTTATGTTGAAAATTATTGTTAGCGCCGCTTGTTCATTACATTAACAAAAACGCATTCCTAATTGTTTCACCATTATTTTCTAGCCCTCTTTTGCAAAAAATATTGACTGTCTGAATTAGTCTTATTTTAGTGTTACATTGGATGACATTAGCTGTCCCTAGATATAGAATCAAATGACGTCACTGATTTGGTAATATAAGTCACGTATCAAGGTAACCTTGAGAAAGCGTGATCAAAGTGCTAGTCTCGGCCGTAGCAAAGAGGCGCACTGCTGACGAGCTTTAACAGAGGCGAAACTCAAGTCTAGTACTTCTTTTCGTAAGGGTCCGACTGGAAAGTCTATGAGAATGTGATAGCTGCGACCAATTGTGGGTGCTGTTCAATTCATACAAAATATTCCAATTTCACACTAAAATACACAAAATATGAGGGTAACGCTTCTGGAGGAGGACAACAGAAACCATCGGACGTTTCACAGACCCTAAATATCCAATGTTAGGACGAGCAAATCCCATCTGCAGATTTTAAAACTGACGTGAAATTTGGGATACAATGCTCCAAAACCTCAATATTCCACTAACTATACTGATCAGACGTCAGTCAATCAATCACATTCCTTAGAGTGTTCCTAGAGGGCGTTGGACCGTTTATCTCATCATCAAGGTCACTTTCAACCAATAGATACAGGTCCGTTGTGCAGTAAATTCAGAGGCTGCAAATAAACTCGTTTTTCAAGCTTCTTTCCTTTCGATGTTTCGGGCTAAGAATGTTCGAGTTTGGGGATCCGAGCGTTCAGACAGTGAGGATTTCGTCGTGAACAGCTGATCTATGGTTACGGTTTTGATGATTACCATAGCTGGAGATGGGGAACTCACGATGTTGTCTACATTTCAACAAGTCCTTTGGCAGCAGCACAGGCAGTTTACGCAGTCGCGAATGAAATTTATTGAGACGCTGACGCAAAATATCAGTCATCCAAATCCTTGACCTGGCGCTGGTACGTAGTCACACAGATCTACGGACTCCATTGGGAGTTCGATAACTAATTTCATTTTGATCAGACCGTCAAGTGTCTTGGACTGCACTTTGGCGAACAAGTATCACTGTTCAACATCCGGTACCAACGTTTCAAGTTGGCTAAGAACGAAGCCGGTGATGTTGTGGCGTACGTCAGTTGTGAGTGTCAGCGATTTAAGGTTCGCTCAATGACAGACGACAACTTTTAGTGCTCGAGTTTCGCCAGTGATCCTCATTCCCTCGCTGATGGAGATTTACTAACCTGCATCCCAAACTAGACGGAATTGGATCCTGAAATGTACCCGCTGGATGGCAACCGCCGAATCCTCAAAATCAAGCAGGATATTAACATGACTGAACATTCCCTGAAAAGACCATCCATGTGTGATGCAGATAACAAGATCGGGAATGTCGAGTTCCGGATAATCGATCCGGTCCAACCAATCGTCTTCAGGGACTCCTACACTGTTGGCAATGTGGTGACCGGCATTTTGTGCGACTCTGCCTGTTCAAGAAGCACATAGTCCAAAAACGCAACAAGTGGGGCACAAATAAGATCACTGCCACACGGGCAATTCACGGAGCTCAATAATCTGCCGAAATTCAAGTTACTCGGTCTGGTAGCATGTTATACCTCTGAATGTAATCTCTGTCACATTTAAAGTGGACAATGCAAGCAGTGTTCGTCAACAAGTGTCCAATCCAGCTTTGACTGGATAATGCTACCGACGTCACCATTATCCCGAAGCGTACTTGGAGATCAACTGGTAAACCATCAGCGCATCAAACATTCCATACTGTCATACAGATTGAACATCACCCACAATTGATCGCAGCTGTCGCATTCCCATAGACTTTCCAATCGGACCCCTTCGAAAAGAAGCACTAGACTCGAGTTTCGCTCTCATTAGAGCTCGTCAGTAGTGCATATCCTTTCCACTGTCAGGACTAGAACTCCGGCCACGCTTTTCATGAGGCAACCGTGTTTACCACTGCGCCACTGACCTCACATTAGGCACGACCGAATTATCATATGTGAACGCCCAACCACTTTCGCTTGTGAGTAATGATCAGGCTGTCCGATCGCCCCGCATCAGTAACCAAATATCGCTCAACAAGTCAATGATTTATGTGATTTCAACTTGGAGATAAGTCCTAGTCGAGGGGTCATGGATTGGAGTTAACAGACAGTAACTGTGTCTTCTCTCGAGGCGATCGGGCAACCTGATCATTACTCACAAGCGAAAATGGTTGAGCGTTCACATATGATAATTCGGTCATGCCTAATGCGAGGTCATTGGCGCAGTGGTAAATACAGTTGCCTCATGAACAGCATGTTCGTAGCTTAAGTCCCGGCAGTGGCGATGATATGCACTACTGACGAGCTCTAATGAGAGCGAAATTCGAGTCTAGCGCTTCTTTTCGAAAGGGTCCGACTGGAAAGTCTATGGGAATGCGACAGTTGCGATCAGTTGTGGGTGATGTTCAATCTATATGAAAATCAAAATCCCCTACTACTCATCAGTAATTCCATACTGTAACGAACGCATCCAGTTGTGTTGCAACCCAAAAGTGAAACAACATGGGATGTTCTCTTGAAGATGTGCAATTTAAAAGAACATGCCACCCATGGATCGTCCAGACCTCAGTAAGTTTGGCCTAGACTGGACGGATCCGCCAGAAATTCTGTTGGTGCCGCGGTATGCAACAACATCAGCACTACTGTCAACATGAAGCCTACCAATCATCTGTGTAAAAAGCTCGCCGCTGTGTTCCAGGATGCTCAAAGATACTGCACGTGGACGAAAGTCGAGTTGTCTTTATGTCCAAACTCCAGACCTATATTCCACCAAAAACGTCCAGTTCCATATTTCACACTGCCTATCGTGGACTAGAGCTGGATCGGTTACAAAAATCAGGAGTGTTACAACCAGTCTACGTGAGCTGCGTCTATTGTGGTCATCGAGAAAACAAACCGTACCGCTAGTACCTTCGCCGAGTTCCTTACGGGTTTCAACGATGCTCCGAACATCCATCAGTACCTTTTACGCTCTCCCAGAGGATTTTTTGCAAAGTTAAATGGTGGCATCTGTTTGTCACCTGGTTACTGATTGGAGTTACAGGACAGTTACTGTGTCTCCTATCGGGTAGGCTGATCACTACTCTCAAGCGAGATTAGTTGAGCGTTAAGGTATGACAATTCGGCCATGTTTAATGTGAAGTCAAGTGCACAATGACCAGCATGACCACCTCATGAAAGCGTGATCGGATTTCTAATCCAGGCCACCACAAGGGTATGCGCTACTGACGAGCTCTAACAAGACCGAAACTCAAGTCCAGTGCTTTTTTCAAGAGTGGCTGAAAACTCGATCTGAATACGGAGGCCTCGGCAAAATCTTGAAATTAGCCAAATTCACGGCTAGTTATCAGTAACACCTGTTTTTTTAGATGAGACTCAACTGTGAAAAGTCAGGGCTTCGGCTGGATTCGAACCAGCGACAGAAATCCTGCCGGGGCAGTCGATCACTTGGTGGATTCCATATGAGACAGTGGGACGGGTGGGTAACCGAGTCCAAATGTGAAATTTCCGAGCTCCTGGCGTGGTTTCGTAGCTCAGCTGGTAGAGCGCTTGCCGCGTTGAGGCATGGTGTTTCTATCGCTGGTTCGAATCCAGCCGAAACCCTGACTTTTCACAGTTGGTTCTCATCTAAAATTCATAAATCTGCCACACTACTAATTAGTAACACCTGTTTTGACAAACTGGATCTCGCCAACGCCAACATGCAAATGAAAATTGCCGACGCATGTTCTAATACAGCCGGCTATCATTTGGCGTGAAGACCGCTCAAGAGATCTTCCGAAAAGTCATGCACACAATGCCCACCGATATAACGGGAACAGTAGCGTACTTGGATGACACCACCGTGACGGGGTCGGGCGTTAACTAAATCATGACTAGGCTGGATAAAGTCCTAGGCCGCAATCGAACACTGCCACGACAACTACTCAGGTCTGGCCACGCATTTCTACGAGACGCATCAAGTGGAATAACTATTCATTGTTGAACAGCACATTCCACTTTGACGCCGACATACAAGCTAAACAATACGTAGTCCTAAGGTAAGTATCTTCGACTCCAAGACTTTTACAACTTCATCCAGCAAACGAACTACAAGTCAAGGACCACTCTCACATCAACCCATCCGCCCGTCACATCTCGCAAACTCCCAATGTCACAATTGGTGATCCGCAATTGTCAAAGTCGTTTCTGCTGCGCTATCCGGATTCCCATAAGTCCAAACACTTTATATACAGCTCTTGTTATTCGTTTGTATTCGGAGAACTTCTACTTACACATCATATGCATTTTTATTGGCGCTATTCACCTGATTATATGTAAATTTTACACCAATAATATCAAGACATGAATAGTTCGAATCTTAACCGGGAAATAGGAAACGAACCTGTAGAGTGAAATCCGGATTCGGGTTTTCCAACACAGTGCCGGCTGGATACAGGCGATTGAAACGCTCTTCTGTGGATTGGAGCAGAGAAGCTGGCCACAGTCGCAGTGTGACTTCGCCAGACTTCATGAAACCACGATGGTCGAAGAAGTTCAAGTTAGCCCATCCGATGGGATATTCATACTGCGTGACGAAAAAATTGAACGAGAGTGACATGCACATGAACGATCGGAGATGTAGCCAACAGATCTGGTAAAATGACTCTAAAGGAGACACGTCGGAAGTCACGACAACATAACAATAGATCCGAAACGGGCGGATCTACAGTAACATAGTAGAGAATAAATTACACTTGAGAGAAAATACTACATTAGTTAGTCACAGCATGAAGACCAAATTTAGACATGTTCAACAAAGCGTGTTCATTTGTAATGCTAGGCTTCCCCTTCAGGAGAGATTATATATATATATATATATATATATAATACAAGTAAAAATCGCAAGGTCAAACCTGCCAAAATATGAGAAAAATGAGATATCGCGTAGGCCGAAGAGGGAAACAAATGTGGAGGAGTGAAAAAGAAAGAGTTTGGAAGATGCACATAGAGATCAGCAACGTCAACCCAATTGAATTCTGTTCTTCGCCATACCAGACAGCGTCCTCAACCAGAGGTGTTTATTGTTTACTGATGAGTAGTAGGGGATTTTGCATTCCAAATAAATTGAACACCATTCACAATTGACCGCAGCTGTCGAATTCTCATAGACTTTCCAGTGTTCACTGTTCTTCGAGCTCTAACCAGAAAGCCGGGAGTGTCCTACTAAAGCAAGATTCATAATAAGTGCTTTCATATCCTGAACCCAAGTCCTGCGTCATCCACGAAGCTGTCACTTCCAGCCTAACCCACCAGTCGCAAAAAAAACAGACGGTGAGTTGGCATCCATGGAATATGGCCAAGTCAACGAAGCCTGTGAGGCGAGGTCAAAATGCTCAAGGGTCGACAGAGTTCACCCGTTCCGAAGACATTTCGACGAACTTCATCACTGCGGACTCGATGCTCCCATCACAAGCCGTTAATACCTCGGAGACAATGAGGGTCGGAAACGAACACCCTATGAATATCCTCCGCGTGAATCGACCAGGCTTCGCAGTCGCACAATAAGATTACCCTTAAGGACGCATTATACATCCTGCCTTTCACAGAAAAACTGAGGTCGCGCCTATAACACAGATGACAGATGCAAAGGCCACACCAAACTGACGAATTGAAGCCTCTAACCTGTTCGGGACTAACTGTGAACCCTCACAAATATTACAGCAGTGTCGTCTGCACACTCTGCCTCGCAGTCGGGTGCCAGGGAGCAGATCCACACAATCATACTCGCAGTCTGTCTGACAGTAAATTGCCTTCAACATGTTCACACACCCTTCTTCGTTAGACAACATCAGAGTGCAACTCTGCTAACTGTATTACAGGAATCCTCGACATCCAGGAAGACAAAGACTATTGGCCCTCTATAGGAATGTCGGAGTTCAAGCATCTGGCGCAGTATGAAGATGTGACCAATGCAGCCACGGCCAGGGCGATATCCAGCTTACTCTTCACGGATATGTTCCTCGTGTGTTTCGCTTAGTATACGAAGCACAATGGTTGCGGGCAACTATGACACAATAGGAACCAGGCTAATCTCTCAGTGATTTGCACACGAATTGCGTGAGCCCCTTTTGAAAATGGACATGATGTTAGCCAAACCCCAGTCACTTTAAATACGTCTATTCGTGGTTAACAGCGAAGTGGCCTCCCACTAAAACACAAAACGAGCTTGTCATACAACATTGCATGATCGGAATCCACACAGGTGCTCCAGACTGAACTAATCTTGGAAACAGCCAGGCCACCGATAACTGACGGTCTTGTGTACAATCTGTGTCTACCATTGACTCGACGATGTGGGTAGCCAGGTGGCGCACCGACGCTTAGAACGTCGAAATATAGTACTTACCCCCGAACATACTGCTATCAGAGTTGCAACAAACATTCACAGTTGTCTGACTGACAAGTACCGTAAGAGTGCGGGCCACCTAAGTCACGATCATCAGCTCTTAGTTTGTCTACTTGAGTGTTCGAGTCACTAGTCAGTATTACAGTGTCCGTAGGACGCGCGGTGTGTAGTAGGCTGGTAGGCTGGTAATAGAAATCGTCTTTTACGGCGTCTGGACTACAGTATGCGGAGGTATATGCCGCAACAACAAACACACAGCATTTGTGATGAGCGCTTCTCGATACCCTAACCGTACCTCCATGTATAACATCACAAACGTGTCTGCTGACGGGAATTCAGTCAAACAGCGCCTTCTCTCCGTAGGCGCTTAGAGCAATTTCAAAACCGGCTGGGTCAGTGGCTTGAGCCGTATGGTGAAACGGCTGATGGAAATTGGAAAAGTAGCACTGTATGAGAAACCTGGAGCCATGTTTCAGCAAGACCACAGATACCGACGACGAAGGTCTCCAAAGTACGTGCAAGAGCTGCCTGCTAACCTAACTGCATGTGCTCGGATATTAAAGGCGGTAAGCCTAAGTGGTGTTCGGGGAGCAAGCAGAGGTTTGTGTCGTTCAGAGGAAGGAACTTTGGTATTTGACACACTATCATTCTGGCTATGACTTCCGTCAAGAGCGGTATATAACGTAAGTTTCTGGTGTGTTCGCGAAAACGGGACCGGTGTTCACCAAGTAGTCATTTGACAAAAGAAGAGAGAAAGAAACAAAGCGGTTTGATGAGGTAAAAGTTAACATGGAAGCAAAGCCAGTCGCCGACTCCTCGACCAAAGAGCTGTGACAGAAAGGCGACAAAATTCATAAGTAATACAAGTTTGAGTTCGTAACTGTGAAGGCAGGATACTTCTCGGTTGCCAAAGCCGAAGAAGGGGGGCTAGTTTGAGGTGCCCCACCGGGAGTCTTTGATTCTAAAAGAACCTAACCCATAAGCCTGAGGGACGAAGCACGGAGTTCGCAGTCCCTTGAGTGTCGGTAACCTATAGTGGTTCGGTTCATACTCCATTCGGATGGAGTTCATCCATCCAAGACGCCCAATGCACCCTGCAGGAGGTTGTGACAGAAGCATCGCAGCAGTTCGAGGATTCACCAACGAAATCGGATCGTATGTGGTAGATCTGTTTAGCCAGGGAGTCCAAGATTGACACGGTTGTTGAGACGCATACCTCCTGTTGCCGGGGCCAAGTGACCAAATTGGTTCATAGGCCCTTCAGATTAGATCCAGTCATTCGAAGTATCCGGTACACCTTAAGTACCCGTAGAAGCCGGTGATCATCGAGGTGATTCGTACGTCTTCTTGGAGGATTATTCATGGTTAGCGGAGACCGGAAATGTTCGTACACTACATAGGCCGGACGGACGGCATGTTGTCCGGGAGCCCATATGATCCCCTTGGGGCATCTGAAACCTTTTTTGCCGGGATAACATACGCCATATTTTACCACCGCCAAAGGGTGTATTTGGCATTTTGTATGAGACTCGGGAGCCATCTGTGAGTCCGTTACGACCTGGTAGTACTATCGCTCACCATCCATGGCTGTTTATTCTCTGGGAGAACCCCGCTTATTTCGCACTTAGCCCCCACGTGGAAAGCGGTTCTGTAATCCATTGAATAGAGACGCGCCCGGTGGCGTTTAGCTAGCCCACTCGTTTACCCGAGTAGATTCAGATAACAAGTTTTAAAGAACCATCATGTCTCACCGCCAGACGGCTGCAAACAAACGTGAATGGCGTTTAATAACAGAAAACGCCGAGAGTAAACTAAATACTACTCACAGTTTATCTGTTTTCCATCAGCATACCTCGGCGACATTCAGCCGCAGCCAGTAATATGTGGTAACCAAGTTGTCCGAACGTCTATCGAAATAAAACATGTCATCTATTTCATTAACTCTAATCGCTAGCTCATGAACAAGGACCTTGTGCCAGACTAAGGAATAGTTTATTTGAGGGTACGATTGAGTTAGATTGAACGGCACTCATAATTAAACACGATCTACCAGATATAGTACAAGCGTGTTTCTGCTAGTAACAAACGACAGTTGACTAGCAATCACAAGAAATTAATAGATACAGTTTCGTCGTGATGATGGAGTTACTCGAAGAATCGGCCTAATATTCTGCATATGTGGGTTCAGTCAATGTTTAAAATCACTGATGATGTCTTCGCAATTCTGGTAAGGTAGTGCAAGTCGAACACACCGACACATCAAGTGAATAACGTTGAGCAGTTTAGTTAATGTTGTAATTTCAGCGGGTTACTCTCAAGATAACGAGCTGAGATGAGTAAAATAAAACTCCTCAAAGCATGTTAGGTAGCAAAGTAAAAACCTTACCGATATAACGAAAGACCGAGGAGAATTTATCCTATATAAAAGGCCTATCTGGATACGAGGTTGATGGGAGCGTTGTGACTGGCTTTACATATCTTTATTTTATCCCCACAATGGGTTGAACACCCATCACAAAATAAAAACTACGAACTTGAACATTTCGTTCAAAAGCGCACCATTACGTTAAACATCAAATCTCCCAAATAGAAGACCACATACTAGCTGAAATTTTTTGGCGTTAATGTGCAACTTGAAGGCAGAATGAACTTAACCTGCCAACGAATAATGATAAACAGTTTAGTATAGCACGAACGAAGAAGATTACCTTACATTTAAAGAGAAGCAGATAAACACACAACTCAGCAATCCATACTTTCCACAGTCCCCTTCAACATTTCACTAATCTTATTGTTGTAGTCCTATTCGAGTGCAATCAACATTAAACCTTACAGGTTATAACTGCGGTAGAGAGAACACGTGACGCAGTGGAAACACACAATATTGTGACGTTTACATGCGATAGCGTCATTTTCAAGTGCGTGGACGAATGAGCTGTTGTTGAAGGCGCCACCAATCAGAACGCAGCTTGAGTCTTAACACGAGTGTGGAGCACACAAGCGGCCTTGACGCATGTACAACAATACCTATTACCTACAAATTTTCGTGTCGTCAGTGTACGATAACGACAGGGAGTTACCATGCTGTAAACCTTCAAGCACAAACACATCACTAGTGTCCCCTTTATGAAACCCTGTGATTTACTAACATGTTTAGGTCCCGGTCATTACAGACTGATTAAACGGCTCGATGCACAACTAAGAAAATAACAAAATGTTAGAAACTAGAAAGAAACTGACAGTAGGAGTGAACAATAACATTCAGGAATTCACAAGATTTCGGCACAAAAGAAATTACCTTTGTATTTGGTACTCTGCATATGATTTAATTAGTCACTTTGAATGAAACTAACAAGATAATAAACATTGGCAAAAGTAAACTTTAAAAAGAATATGCCCAGAGAAACCAACCGTTTTTCCTGCGCGTTTATCCGTGTTTCGTTCCAACTTGATCAGTGCTACGCATAGACGGGCAGCCGGCGGAATGTTAGCCAACAATATATGGAAGTTCAGCCACTTGTTCCACGACATATGATTACCAGGCATTTCGGAAGTTGTCTGAAGGATTGCGAATAAAATAACTGTCAACAAATAGTAGGTAAGTAAACCAATACCAAACAGCAGACAATCAGAGATACGTAATACAGAAGACGGTCACCGTAACGCACGCCTTCATAAGAGAACAAGTTGCTGGTCACTTTCTCTCCTATAAAAGCAAAGTAACCGCTTTCATATACATCTCTGTTCGCTACAACGAAATGAACCACAGCTCAACCAGTCACACACCACCATTGGGCGCATAATCTGTTACAAGTATAGGGCTCACCTTCGCCTATGTGTTCAGCGGAAACATTCAGCAAACTTTGGATTATCACCATTCTGTACGTTAAGCCATCCGCGCTAACATGCGACGAGTAGGGCCCTTGAACAAAGGCAAACTGTCTCAGACACAGTGGCTTTCATATAGCAGATCGCAGGGAAGAATCGGCCAAACACGAGAAAGAAGGTTAGAAACAAGTGCAAAACATATCCGGCGATCTCATCCGAAGCGTTGACAAAGTTACCAGTCAGTACGGCATCACCGAGAACATGCAGTCGGATACCGAATCGAAGCAACTTACAACAGATGCCAGGAGGGACGTGGATATTGTAAAACAGGTTGGTTTTGAAATCGACAAGTTCGAGAGTGAGAATATTAATGAAAATCACTGAGTCTTGTAGCGATGTTTAAAATAAACATAATCGTGTTGCTTCCGTATGGAAAGTGGCACCGAGATTCTCTTTAAACTATGATGAAACAGAGGCGGAACTTGTAGTTACGTATCATCACAGATAAATATCACTGAATGAACGTGGTTTCACCATGAATTGTGTTTTACAGGCATACAGTTATGAAGTATACGAGAAGAAAAACCAACACGTACGTTAGATCAACACTGTGTCATCATCATCATCATCATCATAGACAGCAATACATCAGTGGTTCACACTGATGCTTAACTGCCACACAACCATGAAGAAGAAACAAACCCTGTTTAGGAAGAGAGAAGAAAAAAGAGGGAGGGGAGGGGACCTAACCACTAAAAAAGAGCTACGTCTACATTCAAATATATATAACATCAAGGTGCCT
>JTDE01001355.1:20900-36077 GCA_014338405.1 Paragonimus skrjabini miyazakii | reverse complement strand
GGAAGGCCACCGGAGGTGGTTGAAACGTAGAGTATTACAACTTACTCCTCCATTTTGTTCACGAAGGCACTGACTGGCCCTAAGTAAAGTTTGCTTCATTAATCGGAGTCTACATGTAAAACTGAACAGACCTCAAACGTGCTGTTAATACTAAAAACAGATACAATCGGATAAAGACCTAGCAAATTTGGTGTTTGGGGAAGACTTTCATTTCCCCACATATGTGGTGTTGGATTACCTTTTGCAAAACGAAGAGATGCAAACTGATAACCACGGACAAAATATTCTTAATGAGGTGTAATATTTAGTGTATTTCAGAGTTTGGTGACACAAGTGGCACGCAATGGGTGCACACATTCACTACAGCTTCGAACCAAAAGTGAAATTGACTGAATTCGGTTACATTTTGCCTGCCACATTTGAGGACGAGGATTGTCCGAGTGAAGTTCCAACAAAGACTCGTTACCCTAAAGTACTCCCGTTGAAGAATCCAAGCGTGTCGTTATCTAACACAGAAACCGCTGCTGGTTCTACTTGTTGGTCAACATTTCAGCTCAGCATGAACGACCAGAACACGGTCTGACCTCGCGACATAATATCATTGTTGATCAAACTGAATCCGGGAAAGCACTGATACGGAGTAAGGCCACATTTGGACGCTGACGTTTTAGCCTATTAGCTGATGGCCGCAAATCACATGGTGTTCAAGGTGAGACAGCCTGTGCACCCACGCATATGCACACAAGGCTGGCGCACTGTCACAGCGACCGGAGCCAAAGGATACCTACGCACAAACATCACCGTAAGTGACTTGCGCTGCATTGATTGAGATACCAGTCACACATCCTGTATTCACTATAAGCCCGAAGGAATAAGAAACACACAAACAGAACACATTAGTTAAACTCTAGCATGACTTATAAGTGCCCATATTAGTACTGCTCAATGGGTAGACGCGTTTAAATTGATTAGCACGTGGCGAGGGTATAAATGGTTCACCTAACTAAGCGGAGGTGATCCGATAACATTCTGGGTGAGGTGACGTTGTGTTGCTAAGAGAAATAGTAACAGTGTACGAAGTGAGGGCTGCTACAGAAAGATACGGTCTAAATAACGGCTATTGGCGATGATCTTCACTCTTGGAAATGACCACTCGTTCGCTACTTCCTCTTTCACGCTCAACACCTCTAAAACAAAGAGAGTAGTCTGTGAGCTGTGGAAATTGTGGTGAAAATCTGCTCGATTCACCGCTTATCTAAACCCCGACACAACAGAATATCTAACAGGTGGCCAATTCAACCGTCGCGCTGAAGATACTACATCAGGATTGGACGAACAGCTTCAATGTTACGCCTTCTGTTATTCGCTTATTTCTTTGTTCCGTATTGCACCAATTAACGTCCAGTTTGTGGCTTTGTATGTGCTAATACAACTAGGAAATGATAGACTGATTACTTTAACACTGTTGTACATCCATAAATTTGGCTTTTTGTCTCATGAATATGGACTGCCTACTGCAACTAGCACGATGTGTTCTCCTTAGTACTTGCGTGGGGGGTTTCAATCCGAGTACGATTTCTAGGACTATTCGAAGTCCCTAATTCCGAGTATTACAGAAGCTCACAAACTTGGGAAACCTCGCCCGCTTTGAAGAGACTGATAGCATATCATGTCGTCTTTCAGCTCGACATGAATTGTGTCGGTGGATGACTTGAACTATGAATGACTCAACTGATCTTCATAACTAGTGAACCGAACATTAAATGATGAATGACGATGATTACATACCAAGATAAATCGAGGGAAATAAATGAGTCACAACCATACCACTTGTCCGTCAGATTTCAGAGAAACGCAATCTTAGCGAGCCGTAAAGTTTACACTATTGTTTTAACATAGATTAAGGGACATAAGAGATAAAGTGAACATGTGGACGTTTGTATGTTGTATGACTGTGTGCACATGCCTGGCGTCATTTAGAAGACATTTTTGAAACAAAGCATGATTCGTAACGCAGCAAATTTGAGAGTAACCTGAGAAGATTCCTACGACAATAAAGCAACAAACTGTTCCCGAACCAGAGTGTTTATGTTGGGGTGGGTGAAATCCTTTGGTGATGAAGTGGCACGCGCTGTACCGTAGCACCGTCAGATTCCATGACTTTGGAAAGAAGGCCAGACAACTCAGCTGTCCGTAACTAACTATTAGTACGCCAAGTCCGCATGTTCCGTGGATAAGTCTTTCACTGTCTACCATCCGGAGCACAGCAAGTTATCCATATTATCAATACCAGTAAGTAGAGAGACAGCGGCGATAGTGTGTCGCAGCAAACTTGGAGACAACATGCAGTGCCGAATATACATCAGAGTTGGATAATCTACGCATTATAGCCTGACTGATTCTGCTACCACCACGTGATAGTCACGTTTGTGCGCTGCATTAATCCAGAGGGCTACGCTGACTAGAATTTCGCCCCTTCCAGGTACAACCATGTCACATAGGCCAAAGTGCAGAAATCAGAAGAAAACCAGTTGCACCCACAGGGTTGTATATTACATTAATGAACGCGCACGAGTGTTTGGGTCTTGAAACGCAGTTCTGTGAGCATGCAGCAGAATTATTCCTACGGTTGCGGCACCAATGTCTTCCAGCTGGAGAAAAAGGAGTTTACGAAAGATACCCTCGAACAAACGACCCTCTGATCACCAAATGGTTGACCATGACGGCCGGTCGAAAAATCGTTGACATCACTCATCTACTGTGCGCAACAGTGATCAGAATCAGACGGAGCTGTCTTATTCACTGCGCCCTCAGGCTAGACAAGCATCTAACTGCCAAATGAGTCACAGCATCAAGGCCTTGGCTCCGGGCATTTCTGCACAACGCACTGAAAATGGCGATCGGTTGTTACAAGTATGTGCATCTCACGAACTCTACAAATCCAGTTCCGCATTTCAGCACAAACGACAGCAATACGTCGCGTGGAGACCATCCTATGTAGCTCAACCATGTACACAAAATGATCACATTGCGTAAGCTGCCGGTGGCAACATTCGATTGAAAACTGCCGTTCATTTGTGAGTAGCCAACTTGACTCAGATAATATCGTTGTTCACGCCCCCTCCGTTTCATCGTTTATTCCGGGATAATCTGCTCACAAATATGAAGTACTTAATTGGGAATAGAGAGACGATGGTACGCGAAACGCCTATCAAACAGCGCTCGCGGATGAACCATCAAGGTCACAACAATGGAGTGACCTAAACTAGCACAGTAAACATTTCAACACCTACGTGAACCAACTGTGAACAAATCCATTCCAAAGAAGCACCACAGATACGATAGGAGTGAATTTCTGGTGATGCAACGAAACTTTTGAACAAACGTCGATTAATCCCTCCTGACTCAGAATACGACACACACAGCCGTTAACTGTAATCCAAATTTACGAGCAGTCTGTGTAAGGACCGAGAAGCTTACTTCACCGAACCAATCGAAGAGATGGAGAAGGCACTTTTATGGGGGAACAACTGGATGTTACTTTCTCTCATTCTTGATTGCACTGGTCGTCCACACCATGTTAGTGGGACTATACATGATAAAGATGACTCATGAATGTACAGCCTGTCGCGGCGACTTGACAGACGGGTTGAGCACTTCGGCGAGTAGTTTAACTAACCTCGGCCAACTCATTCAATCGTGGACGATGCAGATTGTGTAGTTAGTTATGACAATCCAGACGATCCTCTATGGGAAACCGAAATGTCTTTGGAGCTCCAGCGCAGTTCAAGGAAGGCGATGAAAGACTGTTGTCTGAACTGACCACAATCTCCATACAGAAGCTTGGAGAAATGTCTTATGACTGACGCCTACCAACAATCATTTCCATCTTCAAAAAAAGTGCCGGGACAACATATGACAATCAAAAAGGTAGTGTATCTATTATATTCAAGGTGTTCACGAGCCTCATAACGCGGCGGCCTCTGAAACACAAAGAGAAACTAATGAGAGAGAGGGAGGCAGGTTTCTGATCCAGTCGCAAGTGTATAGATCATATCCTCACCTCGTGACAGACATTGGAGCATTGAACTTCTTCGTCACAACCAACGGCCGCGGTAGTTTTTGACCTGAAGGCTGCTTGTGATCCGATTGTCTGACACGCTCTTTGGGGCTGTCTCTATCGCATAGAAGTTCCACTTAAATATGTCAATTTGCTGGAATTACTGCGTACCCTACTCAAGCACAGAGCGCACGTTCATAGTCAGCTATCCCCGACGTTTTCCAACTCTAGTGGCGTTCGATAGGGGTTTTCGATCTCCCATTCGTTTTTCAACTTTGTAGTGGACAACATTCAGGAAAGAACACTCAGAGGTTGCAAAGAACTCGGAGAGGAGCTCCTACCAGATAGAAAGCCGACTGGTGTTGAGCATGCGGAATACATCATTTTACACAGTTCTTCTAAAGACAGCATACACACTACACTGGATCAGAAAAATGATATGGCCCGTCTGTATGGTATTCACTTCGTGCCTCCACAGTGCAATGTTGTTACCAGACTGGGTTGGCACTGACCTTGTTTGTTGTTGCTCACAGGTCGCTGGAGACTGTCAATGCCTGCACCTATCTGGGTGATACCATCTGGCTAACAAAGTATCCACGAGGATAGTGAAGTCACGTAAACAATTCGCCAACCTCCGTCACTTGTGGCATCACAAAGACGTCCATTTGTCGACTAAAGGTAGAGTTTACAATACGCGTGTGTGCTACGTTTTGTTCGATGGATCGAAGACCTAGCTAATTCGTTGTATACAGACTCTCGGCATTTAGTCACCGATGTCTCCGCCAGTCAGCTTGTATCAAATGCGCTGACATTTTGAGCTACGTGACAGTTCATCGTTACACATTTGAGAAGTGTGTGGGTTCGCGAGCGGTAGCCGAGACAGTCAAAATGTACAGTCTTCGCTGATAGGGTCATGACTTCGTATGCTGACAGAGCGTCTGACGCACCGAGCATTGTTCAGTGTGGATGCCTTGATAGGAAACTGCAAGCAGTTTGAATAGACCACAAATGTCCACATTTAAGATGTCAGGATAAAACTCTTGTCCGTTTCGACATCACTTTTCATGACTCAATTTCAGTTAATGATTGCTCAAAAGGTTTTTCTGGTTGTGTTGTATACCAAAAGTTGTCCAAACCAGGCGGGTCTCAGCGGTACAATCGGTTTGAGAGTAGAAAAGAAAATGTGATACTGAAGTTCCAACTCTATGCAAGAGCATATATCAACAGGCCTTCTAATCGAGCCAGGTGAACAAACGCCAATGGGTTGTTGTAAGCGAAACATACTGGGCTAATGGAGATCCACACTCCCATACGGAGGACGTAGTCATGTTTCAGTGTGTGTTCGCTTGTGCGGCTTTATGCCTGGTCCTGTCAGTGTAAACCAATGCCTAGCGCTGGGATCCCGGTAAGATATTTCCGTTTCCACAATATGATCCATTGCGCCAGCACAATTCGCTTGATCAGGATCATCTTGGAGATAGTGTAGAGAAATCACTGGAAAACTTTAAGCTGGCATCGTACTAAGGAAATGATAACGGGCCACATGGAAGTGTTCGTATGGAAAACATAAAGTAAAAATGCTATACTCTGTCAAACTCAAAAATCACTCAAAATTACAAACGATGTTAGTATCTGAAGAAGACTACGCATTGCGTTGAAGTGAACATAGGAAGTGGCAGGCTATCATGGCCATCAAATACATCGAAAAATAAATCTGTATACACATAAACATAAAATACTGGCAAAACAGAAAATAGTATGCAAAAAATCAACATACTTGATATTCGATCAGCGACTGCGTACCATGGAAAAGTCCAACACGAACCACATAGGAGCTCTGGGACACGTCCAAACAAGCTGCAAACACCGATGCTACAGAGGAGTGTTGTTGGGGTGAGGGTGAGCTAGGTGTTGCAGTCTGAGGGCTGGAAAGCGTTCCAACAAGAAACTTTCCCGACCGGACTTGTACACTCAAGTAATATGAGAGATTCCAAAGTGAAGTGACCAGCTGTTTTTTATCCTGCGACTTCGATGTCAAATCCGCATCATTATCATCATCAACTTCGATCACGTCTAATTCCTCAGTTTCGTGTTTCTCGTCGTTATTACAAAGAAGCTCTTCCAATGCTCTATAAGGGGAAGATTCTCGCAGACCAGTCGTCTCAAATGAACCGGTATTATGGCCAGTACGTGGAGAATTATCAATATTAGAGGTCACAAGCCTAGATGAACGGTTTGGGTTTCGCATGAGTGGGCTGGAATTTTCGATTTCTGAATGGCAACAGGGGCGAGGGGGACAGATGAGGTCAGAAATGGAATCATCGTTCAAGCAGTTTGCTAATGTCTCACATACATCTTTCCGCAACATCGGACTCAAACAAGGACATTGCGCTTGCTCAATGCAACTCTGAACATACTCGAAAGACACTAGTTTAACATCCAGTTCGAACAAATAGGATTGAGAACAGCAAATTTTAAGCACATAAGCAGATACCTCCAGTGGTCTGAAAACTACGGGAAAAGCACACAGAGCGGAAGGCGAGCGATTCCGAAACAAGTCTGTCTGGATTTGTAACAGTTCGTTCAAAGCATCTCGTACAGTCGCATTCACGTCTAATTCTACTGAAACACAACGTTCTTTTGCTGACTCTTCACCGTCCAAAATCCACGCGCAGACTGTCAGATTCGGAAGACTATTCAGAGTGTGTAGTAACGATTTGGACAAATGACGCTGTGTCGCCGAGGCCAAATATTGAGCTAGTCCGTTTGATCCGGCAGCGCGCAATGCCTGTCGATGCATTGTGGCCAAATGACAAAGACGGGTGCGGGCCCATTTGACCTCTGGGATTAGACGCTCAGCTTGTGTGATGTCAGCATGCGAGATTCCAATACAGCTAGGGTATATAGATAAACAGAAGTGGTGACATATGGAATACGATTGCGAATACCAAATATATCAATAAGTAAATCAAATGTATATGGACAAAACAATCGCAAGGAGAAAGCAGTAGGGAACAAAGCAAACCAAGTAGCCAAAGCATCGAAACAACAGAATATCGAAGAATCACGAGTGAACGCAACAAGAGAACCCAAAAAGAAGCGATACGCAGAAAAGTATCAGGGTTACAACCAATCCGAGAAGGACTAAAAACTTTGGTATCAGTTGTTAGTTCTAGTTAAAAAAACTACCTTATACCAAGAAATAATGGTAAATGTGGAAAATTTATCATGGCATTTCAATAATCTTTATTCTTTGACAAAAGACGATTAAGCATAAGTTACCATAGACAAGGTGGGTTCCATAAAATCCATGAATAACTTAAATGGTCACGCCAGTTCATACACAAACGGCTAGACAAAAAGCTAAATGAGGGAGTTCGGTGCTGTTAAACTGCTTTAATGACGCCGACAATCGAGCCTCAATTTCTCCGGCTGTGTTCCTATATGGATAGGAGCAACCTGAAAAACGCAGCCGACGTGTTGTCCAGAGGAAAACAACAAACGAACTGTAGGATAAAAGATGGGAACGGGTCGTTTATAGAAATTAGATTATCGAATGATCTTCAAAGGGGAATGCGGTTAACCACATTCAAGTCAAAGACATTAAGCTAGAAACGTCACTAGCGACATACTGTGTGCAAACCGGAACCTCAACACACAGACAACTAATTGAAAAATTGACAGGAATACAGCGAAGAATAAAGCAAGGTGTTTAGTGGTCTTAGGTTGCCGGAAGTACACAAACGGTTTTCTGATTCTTTCGCTCATTAAGTACACGTACCCCGTAAACCTCTATCACGCGAACGGCAGGCACGGGCATTTACAGCTAAGGTGTGTCGTTTACTTCATGCTCAATGAGGTCCGTAAATCCTACAGGTGACCTAAGGATTTCATAGGGTCTGAGACAAAAAGTACAAACAATCAACGAACGACTTATAAGCTACAAATCCGCAAGTACGTTTATAATTAATGTAATGTTGTTTGTTTAGGGAGTAGATAGTTTGGTTGCAGCTGAGCTAGATACGCAGTAACAGGTCACACAAGTTAACACAAATTGACATCAAGTGTAGTATGAAGACTGTGTACCAATCCGTTCTTTGTTTCACCACAGTTGACTTGTCACCCAACGAGGAGTAGGTCAACACGAGGACAATGGGCCAGTAGAATAAAATTGGACACCGTGGTTAACAGTTGGAGCTCTGGAACAGATTACTCAGGGGTACCGCTGTTTTGCTTCATAAGGGACTTGTTTTGAAAATAAGCCATACAAAATACCACTTGTCTTAAACTGTTCTGGATCTATTGCCACCTGAACATGTTCACAATAAACGATGATATTTGCAGAATAGGAATAAAACCTTAAGCTTGCTGGTTGTCTGTACTCCAGAACGCATAAGAGAACGGGCATTTAGTCACCGACCGAAAAATTCAATCTGGCAAACGAAAGTATCTTTCACTGTGGGACAAAGGGATACGTAATCCACCTGACATAAGCCGTTTATACTCACTACATGTATGTGAAACCTAGTGCAGTCGATTAGGCTTACCCATAACGATGTAAAAACCTATATTAAAGTTTTCGGATTAGGTGAGTGGAAATGCTGGTCAGCACATGAACAAATGGACCGAAAGAGAGATAAACACAAAATGTGCTCACCTGGCAATAGTGGCATCTTGCATATTTCTCTCCAACAGTACGCTATCCTTCGTTGTTTCAACGACACGTAGATAGGGAAGAAGCAAAGGTAATTCACGAAGCCGCAAGGTTTGGTCATAGTACTCCTGTTCTTCAGCAGTCTCACGATTGATACCTGAGAAAATGTAACGGTCTTTTGACTGCAACTTGTCAAACAAAGGTTCTTTGGCGGCGGCGAACCAAAGTTCATCCTTCGCTTTCGACAAGCATAATTCGGAATCCATCTGCTTACGTGTAAGGACATGAGAAAGAGAAACAAGACTGAGGGAGTCATCGTTCACATATCTGGTCTCAATACGCCCACTGGCTGATCGATGACTACAAACAGAATATTAAGAATTCGGTGTTTAAAACACGGGTGTTTACATCACAAACGGAATACTTACCTTGTAATCCATTCATAACTTAACACCTCTTAATCTGAACAAAGCAGTAAGAAGACGAATAGTGGAAGACACTAGCACTTCGTATTGCCTCTTCAGTGCCAAATAACAATAACCGGGAACATATACATGACACTATTGGGGTGGGGGTGTGTGAAGAAATAACATAGCAAATTAGGTGAAGAACAACAATGCGAAGCTATTAATTCCATGGGAGTCTAAAGTTTACATATAATGGTTTTTGTACACACGATGCTGGCTTGAGACGACTTATCGCGACCGCCTCAGCGAGACGCAGGAAACGTGGATTAGCGTGGCACATTATAATCCTGAATGTTGATTCGGAATTAATCCGGTGACCGATGACCAACATGTATCTGGCGATAGACGAAGCCGGAAGTTTCCCTGAACCCGAGACGAAGGAAATAAACTGCGCAATCAGATTCTGAACCCATTTCGATAGATGTTTCTTCATTCTAGAATTCAAGCACCTATCGTTTCTGCCGATGTAATTTTCGCCGCAGTCAAACACAAACTGATAAATACTAAGTGAGTTGGCGCCAATATGTTGCTCTCTCTTTACTGAAACTAACGGTAGATTACGAGTTCGTTCAACGACTACCATTTCAGCCGCATTGTATGCTCGCTTAATGGAGGCAACGAGACGTTTTATTGTTCGAAGTGAAGAAGTGTCACCTTTGAATGGTAGTTCACAGTAGACTTTCTTCTTCTAACCGTGGAAACCTTGTCTACTGCTATACGTTGCTGGCTGTGTCTGTTGATAAACCTCAGCGGATACCCATTATCCCGCAACGTCGTTGTAAGCAATCGGAGTTCATCAGCTAAACATTCTGATGAACAGATGCGTCCAGCACGCGTAAACAATGTTCTGACCAATGCTCGCTTGTTCTTTATTGGTGTAAAGCTTGTGAAGTGGGTGTATTGACCAGTCCACGTGGGCTTTCGATACACATTCCTTCTTACTGATCCACCATCCTTGCGACCGATGAGGTTGTCTAAAAACGGTAGGCATCAGTTCTTTTCCAACTCACAGGTGACTGTCAGATTAGCATGATATACGTTGAACCGATTTATCATCTCATCGATCCTTTGCGAAGATTGCACAAACATGAGAATGTCATCCACATAACGTTTGTACAACGGCAGCGGCTAAATGTCTTGAGTCATTCGCTTTTCTACTATCGGCATAAAAAAAAATCCACTAGCATCAGTCGTAATGGACTCCTCCTGGCGACCCCGTCTATTTATCGATAAGGCTCACTCTGAAAACTGAAACTGATATTCTTCGTGCACAATAGCAAAACAGTTTAAGCATATCCCTGGGAATTTTTTTTTATATCAAAACCTTCAATCTCGATCAGATTGCATATAAATTCAATCGTCTCGTGCAATTGGACATTCGTAAACTGACTGAACTTCTACTGAACACATGACTTCGTCTGCTAAGTTGACTTTGTTGAGATCTTCAATTAAATCAAATGTGTTAAATTTTCGTTTTAATTGCGTCAGAGCCTGTACCAACCATCGAGCTAGTTTGTGTTTTGGGGCATTGCTCATAGATAGAATCGGTCTGAGTGGCACACCCGGTTTGTGTTTTGGGTAATCCATACAGTTGCGTTGTTTATGAACCACCGGGTTCGATGTAGCAACAACGAATCAAGGTGCCGAATTATTCGGCCTTCGATATCAGTCACCTTTTCCACTTTGTCGATACGTTGGGATTTGATTTTGTCGTTCAGTAGGGACAAACTTTTTCGAGTACACTCTTCTTTATCCATAACTACGGCACAGGAAGATTTTTCTGGCTTCCGGTCTTTTAGAAATTCAAGATGACGAGTTGTGAGAGCACATTTATCTCCTGATGGTGTCTTAATCTGTCAACAAGTAGTTTAACCAATTCTTACACAAATTAGCAGCAAAACCACAAGAAACTAATTGCTAGAAAGCAAACGATGAAAAAAACGGCGATACCATTAGCTTTTTGCAACTATGTCCATCGACGGAAAAATAAAGTCCACTTTATGGAGGCAACAATCTCTCAATATGAGATTTACAGGTCTGGTTTATTTGTATACAAAGTCCGTTAATTGATTTTAGCTCAATCAATTCGGTCTTCAACAACATGGTCGATTTTTAATGTTTGCCACTGAATGTTTTGAAATACCACCTAGTTTTTACTAGCCTCACGGAAGTGCATCAATAATGTCAACAGAACATTTATATCGGTATATATCCTTTGCCGGAATCTCAGAGCAACGGACGAACTGACTCATGAATCAGAAACTGTGTTCACCCCAACTCCAATGTGTTCTAAGATTCGACTGGAAAAGTCTCTCAAGACAGTGAGAAAATAGGCTGAATAGCGTAATCGTTACAGTTCAGCACAAATGCAATGAAGCTGTAAGACCTATACTAGCTACACTGAGATTCAATACAAATGGGGTTTAATAAGGATTTTGGTTGAGCCAATCAGGAATAGCTACACTATTGGCATACAACAAAAGGTAGTTGTATCTTGAAACTGTATTCAGAAAAGCAAAGATAGATCCACAAAGTAGAGTTAGCAGGTTGTGGACTGGGAACTTAGATATCTATTCGGGTAAACAAGAGAAGATATTAGAGGGTTTTCAACCGTAACAGTCCTCACTTAATCCTAAAAAGAGGGTTAATTTCTGCTGGATAGTGCATAAAATCATTGCGCGTCTTTCCTCTATAAGAGAACAAATAACTTCTCATCATTCCGCGCAGTATGTAGATATCCTTGTAGATGTAGTTTCACCTGCATATCATCATCATCATCATCATAACAGCCATGAGCCTGACCAAAAGGTACTGTGGCTCGGGCCGCCGTTCACCTCAACAGTGACGTAGAATATCCTAGAAGAAAAAGTTACTGACGAGGCTGAGAATTAATGAGAGATGGCTAACAGGAAGAATTAGAAATGGTATGGACACAGGTCCGCCACTGACTGCATGGGGATTGTATAACTGATAAATAGTCTGACAGATTTGATAGTTTTAGAGAAAACTCACTTGTGAATGGGGACAAAACTACCCTTGAATTGGCAGACCAAGCGGGAAACGCAACTAACTTATGTAACTTATCGACTCAGATTGTTCGCTGGGTTCACTCATGTTGTATTGATCGTTCCATATTGTAGGCATAAGATAACTTATTTCACACGACCCCAAGCAGTTGAAACGCGGTGGCATTCTGATTTCTTGACTTCCGCACACTGTGCCTTCTGTGGCTATGGAACAGAGTGATACAATTCGATGCTTCTGTCCGGATAATGTCAGTTTGCACATTTTCGTCCTATATATCATCTAACCCATCTTTACATTTCTGCGCCTTTTTATTCGAGAGAATACATGTTTGGAACGTTTAATCAAAATTTTCATAATATGCCGGAAGGCCATTGAGTTCATCTAGAGCATGACCGAAATCAGAGCGTCTCCATTAGGTCGTCCTCAGAAAACACAGCTCTTTGCTAGTAGTTATTTTGGATGGATCGCTTTCATGGGGAAGACATTGGCAACTATGTTGCTTGTCGAAATCGGTTATTCACGAAATTACTGTTTTCTTGTCAACCTCTAACACACTTTGTTCAACCCGAGCTATTTACTTTAGCTATCTACCAAAAACGGCTCACCAGGATTGATTGCGTTTTACCATCACCACTAATGCACCAGTTTAGAACTGCATCGAAACGCAGACGTACTGTCTATTGGACATAGATAACAGTGGCAAAGCACAGTGCGACTGTGCCGGCACAAGCCGTAGTATACGAGCTTACTGGGTTGGTCATGTCAGGCTGACTGACAGCTGAGAGTCATTTCGGTTGGTCATTTTCCTCTTTTATCCCTGTCTTTTGACTGTCTGTTCGGTATCTTGATCCATGCGGTTTTTTCATCATAAATGTGCCTTGTTACGTCGCCACTAAGCGTGGAGACTGTCATGAACACTGAGTTGTTGGATTACGGCATCAGGGACTAGCAACAGAGGCAACAGATCATAGTTCTAATGGGTTTTCAAACTTGTAAGGAACAGTATGGGTTCGGAGACTCGAGGGGTGAGCGTTTCAACCATGTTCTAAACATTTCTACATTGTACGTTCTTCACTCAGGTCACGTATTGGTCACTATCCGGTCACTAGGAAGAGTGAATTGGTCTTTCTGAATCGCACCGTCATTTGTTTGTGTTATGGAGACCTACAACAAGAGCAGTCATCATTGATATTTTCCTTCTTCAATAATCGGATATTTCAAGGTGATAATGTTCTGACCAACCGATTCAACCCCGTACAGGATTTCAATTCTTCTCACAGCTAGTACACCACCCTTATCAGGGTGAGTCCATACTGTGTGCGTTGCTCACTTGTTTTTCTGATTTTCTACTCTGAAAACGATGTCTAATTTTATGGACTGGTGATAGGCACAGTGTGAGAATCGATTGATCGGAAAATGAGTAGTACTCCTCAAAAACGCATCTGGACAATCGCTTGTGAGAAGCTACTACACGTACGTAAACGGGAAGCGGGAATGAGAGTCTTGTCCTCTTCCGTATCAGATCCGAGTCAGCTTAGTAATAGCGATTGTCCCAAACCATTTGTTGTGTTTTTGCATGTATGTATGGGCTGGTAGGCTGAGGACTGAAACGCATCCAAACTGTAATCTTAACGAGCTTCATTTGCAGTCGCATATCTGCCATCGACCTGAACCAATCAAATTCCGGAGACGGGTACATGCATTCTTGAGTGTGCCATCTGTTTGATGTGCTGATGGGGAAATCACGTGACAGTACGTCAGTGCGCCTGAGTCTCAGAAGCGCTGAATGAATCATCGTTCAGCTAAGTGGATTAAATGGGTCTGCGATGACGGAAAACTTAGGCGCCAGCTGGTCGGTGGACAGTCGTTTGAATCCACGCGAAATCCTGTTCAGGTATAAACTAAGTTAAAGGGATAAAAGTGTTGCTTCTGATCGTCTACCAGCGAGGTCACATTTTCTGAATGCTTCAGGTTAAAGGATTTGCTTGTCAGGATTTGCTTGTCAGCACCGATCACGGATGATATCCGTGATCGGTGCATGGTGTTTACTGTGGATCTGAAAAAGTGAACACTTGTAAACTAGTATTCTATCTTCTGCTGGAATAAATCTGAGTAGCGGTTGACATTGTAGTATTAGATTCAAAAAACAAATTGATCACATTACTGCACCTTATGCTTAGAAGTCTCTTTATGTAGAAGTGTTTGAAATGCCACCCAGTTGCTGTAACATTTTCTCAATAAACAACAAGAGTTAACGAGACAGTATACATCTGTGTGGGAAAACATAGTGGGTGTCGCACTCGCAAAGTTGCACTCAATTCAACACTGTTTGTTGCCATTCTCAAAATTTGCGACTCAGTTGATTTATTGTGAGCCTGTACACTATGTCCGATCACGCAATAACGTACTATACATGTTGTTCTATAGAACTACGTCTTTCTGTTGCGATTTGGTTGCCTAGTAATTTACTGGTTAAAGGTAAAATGACTAAAATTATCACATTGTGTCAACCTATGTTTTGGTGATTTTGAAAATACAGCGTTTCAGTGTGTGTGGATCTACTGGTATGCCGTTGCGCTCCACGCCAGTTTCATACAGCAGAAAATATGGAATCGGATTCCTGTCATCCAGATGCGTACGAAAATTTCATGAATTTGATTTTTCCTAGCACCATCCTTCCGGTAGTTATATTGAAAAATCCTGAGTATTACTTAAGTCTTCTCATATGTATGACCTGATGTGATCTGGATTGTTGTTTATTTGGAACTGATAAACTCTTCGTTTGAAACCCTGTTTTCTACCCATCGGTGGTCACTGAGTTATACTTATCTACATTGCTGATGCTCATTTGAATGTCTAGGGGCCATCAACAAGCTGTGTGACACAAAACTTTCATTTGAATTCACTACAGAAAAAGACAAATAAGCTGCTTCAAAGTTGCGATGAGATGTGACGTTTTGGTTATTGTC
>JTDE01001355.1:0-12362 GCA_014338405.1 Paragonimus skrjabini miyazakii | reverse complement strand
ACAATAAACAGGTTTGCAGACATGAATAAACGATTTGATCTTGATCAGCCTATGATTTGTGCTACATTCAGCGCCGTGCATCACTCGCGTGATACACAATTCACGAATGTAGCGCTGTCGAGCAATCACGTACTCAAGCAAATGATAATGACCGCCTCGTGAGTGAATCCACGTCATAATATCGCTCGTATCCAGCCGAAATCGGGGGTTTGTGATAGACAATCCATGAGTACCACATAGATGGAGCAGACAGCCACCGTTCTTAATGGCTGCACGAATGCCGTGGGGTCCGAGAATATCTGGCCAGGCTGCTGAGTTACCCCCAACAGGCATATTAAAACCACTCAGGACAAACAGTCGGTTACTCGCTATCAAAATCACCATCGTCAGCCTTGAACCTAACCATAAGGTACTGTGGGTCACGCCACCGCTCACCTCAAAAGCGACGTGGAATCTCCTAGAAGAAGAAACATTACTAAGGTTTAATAATAATAACCATAATAATAAATGAACACATAACGGAAGAACTATAAATGGTATGGATGCAGGTAGGCCATTGACTGTGACACACCTCCATCTCGGATAGCGTTTCTAACCAGTGATTTGAGTGATTACGAGGACTCCAGCCAAGTAGGCTACAACAGGGAACAGTCAGGGCCTTCACATTTCGTGACCACATAGTTGTTTGACCACCACACGGTTTTAACCAGCTACTGACGGCCTTACAATACAATGCCCAGTACGGTAAACGTGCAGCTGGCATGCGGCGTACGTGATCCAACCACCGAAGGCTGTGCAACGCGATTAGTTGGTCAACTGATCGCGCATCCTGAGCGTTCAGTAACACACAACGGCGAACGGTCATATTGCTTAAGAGGTCAGCTAATTTAATGTAGGCTAACTGATGGGGACGAAGATGGTCAAGCACAATGAGTCTGCTGACATCTCCGTTGCGAACAGGCCAAGTTTCCGAACCACAGAGCAAAACAGAACTCAGGTCACTTACCGGTGTCAACCTGAGTGTGGCAAACAACTGATCAAAGAACTGATCCTTTGGGTCATCCGTGGGACATACAGTTGGACGATAGACACTAAGAGACGTAGTGGACTTTCCCCGTCCGAGTATCAGGTGTATGGACATGCTTCGAGGAATTATACCCTGTGGTATGTCTACCATCAAACAATTGTTGCGATCAGCGACTGCGAAACAAACACTGTGCTCCTGAACGCCGTTTGTCAGGTAACACATTCAGCAGAAGGTGTATCCTGAACCTTCTAGGATGAGCTTACCATAATGTGCAGGCGTTGTTTCACTGGAGACTGCGATATCGATGCGGTGGCACATGTGTACGCACATTCTACATCTTGATGGATAACGTTTTGCGTCCACAAGCATGTCTCAGAGTGACATGTGAAATCTCGTATTGAGTTTAACTGAACAGTTTGACCTGTGGGACAAGTAGAAATAGGATAGCCGTGGAGGACTCTACTCCGCAATTTGATTTACTTGGTAGTGAGGGGATAACCCAGCCCGAAGGCACAGCGAGCAAGACATCGACGACACACTCTGATTACTGTTGCGCGTAGCAGTGCTGTAAGTTACATCGAGCTTCTGAGTAGTAGTGAGTGTTTTTCGATCGTACGGGTTGATATACCGGCAGTCACGGTCAACCGTTGGGCGATCGGAGTAATCTTCGTTTGAGGGTACCTTTTGTAGTTCTGATTTTCCACAATCAAGGAACAATAGTGTCATAATTATAATAGTTTTACTGCATCATCATCATAGCAGCCATGAGCCTGACCAGAAGGTACTGTCGATCACCTCAACAGTGACTTGGAATATCCTGGATGAAAACATAGCAAGAAGGTTGAAAATTATTAAAAGAAGACTAAGCGGAAGAACTAGAAATGGTATGGGTACAGCTACACCACTGACTGTGACATACCGCCATCTCGGAAAGCGTCTCTAACCAGCGGTTTGAGTGATCATGAGAACCCTATCCAGACAGGCGACACCTACCCACTTTGCTCAATGGAGCAGTCAAAGTCTTCATATTTCGTGACCACGCTGTTACTTGACCACCACGCGGTTTGACCCAACTGTCGGTGGCCTCAGCATATAATGCCCGGTACGGTAAACGATCAGATGACATACGGAGTACGTGACTCAACCATCGCAAGCTGTGTACCGTGATTAATTGACCAACTGATCGCGCATCCCGAGCGTTCCCGAATACGCGCCGGCGAATGGCCGTATTCCTCACGCGATCAGTCCACTTAATGTGGACTAATTGGCGGAGATAACGATGGTCAACTACACAAAGCCTGTTGATACCTTCCTTGTGAACAGGCCATGTTTCCGAACCACACAGCAAAATAGAACGCACACAGGCATTATATACCCTTCCTTTCGGCGACAACCGGACGTCTTTTCGACGCCACAGATGATGTAGCGACCTCCTAGAACAGCCTGATTTTTGTTGCTATCTTGTTGTACAATTTGACGACTCCTGATTAAGCATGTTTGTTTAGCCAAATTGTATGCCTTATTTCCGCTGGTGTAGAAATTCTTCACTTTTCCGTTCCGCGCGCTACACGCAGGACGCTTGTTGGCTGTACATTTTCTCGCTTCTTGGTCGTGGCAATACATAGAGTACTGCGCTGTTTGTTGTCTTCTGAATTATTGCCATTGGGCAACTCGTCAAATTTGGAGTGAGACTTTGTGGGACAGTACCCACAATGACGCAGTTTGGCAAAAGCAACTCGTGCCTTTGCTATCCTCGCTGATATCTCAACAGCTATATTACAGGCTGACGAGATAGTGCTACTCAAATATGTGAAACTGTTCACAGTCTCAAGTGCAATGAAGAAAGTAGGAGTTGAAATGCCCCAGTCTTCAAGCAACACTTTGAAGGTGCAAAGCGCATTCCATACAAACCAGCCCGGTCACTCACCTTGTCCACTATGGTCTGCATGTCTTCGGCAGAGAGGCTAGGTAAGACAATGTCGTCCGCGTACTCCAGATCGGTCAATCTAGCACCAGAAAGAAACTCAATATCAAGTTCACTGGACTGCTCGAGCGCAACTTCCAGAATGTCGTCCATGACAAAATTGAACAGGGAGGGGAAAATCGGACACTCCTGACAAACACCACTAGAAGTGATGAACGCCCGAGACAGTTGTTCATAAATTCCCATTCTGCTTGCAGAGTGAGCATACAGTGATCTCAACAGATTCACGTATATCCCTGATACTTCCTTGCGAAGAAGACAGCTCCAGAGACCGTTACGAGCAACTGAGTCGAAAGCAGCCTTTAGGTCCGAAAAGACCACGACTGTCGGCTGTCTGTAACAGTTCCGATGTTCCAAGATCCGTCGCAAGGTAAAAATATGATCAACGCAACCTCGACCGAATCAGAATCCTGCCTGTTCTTCGCGTATCTGGCTTTCTCTGAACTTAGTGAGCTGACATAAAATGAGGCCCGTAAGCAACTTGGACGCAACTGACACCAAACTGATCCCCTGTGGTTGTCACATAGACTTCGGGCCCCCCTGTTGAAAATGGGAATTACTGTTGGTAAGCACCAACCACGAGGTACCGCTTTAGTCTCCCAAATCGTCTGGAGAAGTTTTGTCAGTTCCGATATCAACCTCTCGCCACCATCCTTGAAAAGAGAAGGAGGGAAGAGGTATGGACGAGGAGTCTTATTACGTTCAAATAACTTGAGCTCTAGAGCCACATCTGCTTTCGACGGAGGGCCGTCTGGAACGCAATAACTGACCATTCGGGTCCCTTCGTCCAAATGAAATGGTTCATGCCAGCTGAACTGTTCTTCAAAATGTTCTCGACGGTCGTCATTATATTCAGAACCAGGTGCGATCGAGCGACGCTCGTTCATGAGGTTTATCGACGTGACGAAAATCCAGTTCTGTTGCAACTGAACAGTCCCATCGGAACATGCCTGTTCACAGCATGCTTTCACAGCTTCGGCGGTTTGTTCCCAGTGTTCGTTAGGATCCTTCACCTGACTCGAACTGGGCAACTTCTTCACCAACGCCTCCTGGTAAGCGTTCTTTACATCCTCATCGCTCGAATGCCAGTTAAGCACCTTGCATTTACGACCGCAGGTCCTCTGGGCAAATGATAAAACAAAACGGGTACGCACAACAGCATGGTTTGAGTCCAGGTGGTTGCTCTAGAAGGCACGACAGTCCTTAACGGAGTGGTGCCACCTGTAACTGACTGCTCTATGATCCAACTGTGTCCACGGCTGAGAAGCACACGGAGGTCTCCAAGTAACACATTGCTTCTTCCTGTTGGAATGCGGTACTCAAAATATAGAGAACGCGGAATGCGCACAGCTGTAGTAGTCTTTCGCCGTTGTCAGGGCGCTATGCCCGGATACCAAACATACCTCCTAGCAGCTTCTTATCCGAAGAAAGACGATCAAGCTGAGCACTGAAATCGCTCGCTAGTATGCTGATGTCTGAGTGTTTAGTTTGCCTCAGTAGGTCAACGAGGGCATCATAGAACGCTTCTTTGATAGCATCCGAACAGCTGTCCATTGGAGCGTACGCCGATATAATGAATACATTACGTCTTTCTGATTTACGTCGACAGACTTTAACCGCCGTATTGAATCTGACAGCGCACAAGCGACTGTTCACTGGGATCCAATCGAGCAAACATTGCTCTGCTCTGGAATTCAGTGCGATTCCCACTCCAGCTTGACCGTCAGTAAAGACCACAATCGAGAGAAAGGGTACCCATTCAACAACAAGTTATGTGGAGAGACACCAAGCTTGACACTCGAACGTGCCATGCAAAGGTTTAGTCACACTCACTTCAACAACCCCACCGTACTTAGGCGGAGGTTGTCACCTTGGCGCAGAAGCAGGAACCGAGTTGCGATCACTCGGAGACGCTTCAAAAGAGTTGACACAAGGAGCCCCACATAATTTACTCATCGTCATTAACTCCTCTTCCCATTCCAATGAGAAGCATAGCTCCATTCTTCAACCTCCTTGTTTATTTTCCGGGGTCACCCTGTGATGAGATGGCCCTAAGTTGTATCTATACCAACTGTCCCAGTATGATGAATAAACATCCAGAACTAAAACAGATGGTACACGAAAAACATCCTCACACTGTGGCTCTCACAAAAACGTGGCTGATACAAGAGGTCAGTAATAATGAAATATGTATCCATGGTTATTCAGTTTACCGTGATGATTGCAAAAGAGGGCGCAAAGGAGGGGTCGCTAGCTACGTTAATCTTAAGTTACCTCCTCCAGCGGCGGCAATATTTCATCCTATATGTGTGACTTTGTGTGGTTACAAATAAAGATCTGCAATCAATGTTCGCTATTAACAGGATTTGTCTATCGCTCACTATCGAGCTCATCCTTGGACGATGACTCTTCTACCTCATTCGAATGAATTCATCCCCAATCAGAATTCCTCTCAATGATGATTTTAATGCCCTCCAAAAGCGTCTTGGGCATAACACTCTCAACAAGCATCAGAAGATAGCTTTGACTCAATTCTGGCATTAATTGAGCAACAGAAAGGCTGGACACAATACGTGAAGTCTGTGATGAGGTAGCGTCCGGGGCAGATCTCTTCGTTGCTTGATCTCGTAATCACAAATGGAAGTCATTACGTTGATCAGGTTAGTAGTGAGGCTCCCTTAGGCCACAGTGATAATTTGATCCTAGGCTTTGACTTCCTTTACTGCTGGGTATAGCAACCTGCAAGTGAGCATCTGGTCCGCAATTTCGACCGGGCCGGCTTTGATAATATTAAAAATTATCTCAGGCAGCTCTCCATCGACGTCGTTTCAGTCGCCTCGGACTACCAACGCAAGAAACATATGTTACACGAGGCTGACTTGCCGTACGTTCCACGCAAGTTGATAATGGGCTTTTCTAGCTCTCCTCTTCCAAGAAAGATTTGACAGCAGTGCGACACTGTTTGCCAGGCAGAGACAATCCAATAATCCTGAAGATGCTGAAGCATTTCAAAAAATGCGCAATCGGTGCAGACCAGAAAGCCGTTGCCATCGCCTCCAAGAGCAACCAAAAATGTTCAACATAGCGCGCTCAAACAAAAACCTTCACGTCAAATATATGCAACACCGTCGCAAGAACCCACCAACAGCCTTATCCTTGCAGCTAATTGAACGATGAAATCACTTCTGGAACCAAAGTCGTTGCTGAATTATTCAAGGTTCAGTACAACGCCGTTTACAGCTCTGACTCATCATCTCATTTCCAGTGTATGTACCCACGGGTATTTAAGCAGCCTCACCTACGTGCAGACTTATCAGTGCGCGACGTTCATGAATTGCTTCCTAGGTCTAACCCCTTTAGTTCAATGAGCCTGGACCAGATTCCTCCAGGTATACTGAAGAAAGCGTTTTCTGTACTAGCCAAACCATTCTGTAACAACCTCATGTCCACTCTTTTGGCTGGTATTCTTCCCAAGGAACGGAAGGAGGCTACCCACATCCCTATTTGCAAATTGAATGATCAGCACTCTCCTGTCAGTTATTGATCAATCAGCCCAACGTGTATTCCGTGCAAAATCTTAGAGTGTCTTCTTGAACCGGCTATCTTAAAGCACCTTTCAGAAAATACTCTCATCTCTGTATCTCAGCACGGATTTTTGTCAAATACGTCCTGCGTAACGAACAAGCTGCTTTTGTAGCGACCCTATCCGTTATTGTCTATTATGTTAGAAGTACGAGTGCCGTTTGTACTCTTTTTGTTTCCTACTTTTGTATGTACTTAGACATTTGTTTGAACGAGTAGAGAGACCGACAATTCCCCGCGTACTCGAACGTACGAACCCGCTGCGTGCACGCTTGTCACTCTGCTCCGTTATCGCCTCGAATTTTTATCCGTTTATTCTCGCGTTGATCTCGCAAGTCAACAATATACTCTTTGTCTACTCGCCGTATTATTCTCAACCGGTTGTCTTCGGTTCGCTCGATCCTACAAATTGGTGAGCCCGACGTAAGTCGTATATTATCGTGTACATTCGATTTCAGTATCCCCGCTCATATTACGTTTCGAGTGCATATAGTTTACACGTATATATTTATTTAAATTTTATATCGTTTTCATCTACTCAACCGTCATGGACATTAAGTCTGAATGTTCGTCTTCCGTATCGCGGATCACCTTAGCTGTTCCTGCGTACAGAGATCTTGATTCAGAGCTATGGTTCGCCGTGTTGGAAATAGGGTTTAACAACCGGAGTATAACAAGCGATGCGGACAAGTTCTCGCAACTTATACCACGCCTCCCCCAAGATATGTTAAACCTAGTAAGCGATATATTACTAGGCGCAGCTACTGATCACTATGAGTCGGCTAAGCAAACAACTCTTAAAGAAACACATTTGTCCGATGAAATGCGTCTGGAGCAACTGTTCCAATGGTTACAGTTAGGGGACAAGAAGCCATCGGTTCTCCTTCGAGAAATGCGACAGGCAGTAGGTAAGCCGCAGTTGCCCGAGTCTCTTTCAAAAGAGTTGTGGATGCAGTAACTGCCTGAGTATACGCAAGGGCTATTGTCCGTGTTACCCGCACGTCCGTTAAGTGATCTGGCGGCTTCTGCCGACGCAGTACATGAACGTTTTCGAGGCACGACGCCGTCAACATTAGTGGGGCAGGTTGTTACCTCCAACAGTCCCGTGGATAGTTCGTTAACCGCAAAGGACGTCGAAATAGCAGTGCTGCGCAAGGCACTTGAATGTCGCGAACGCAATTCTGCGGAACCAAACGCCGAGATAGCTCAGCTGAGACGTGAGCTGGCGGATTTTCCTGCCAGCATTAGGCGTACTAGGTCACCATCAAAAATTCCTTAGACGCGTGCTCAATCACCACCCGAACTAAAGACTAACAATCTTTGTTGGTACCATGAGACGTATGGTGATAACGCTAAACGATGCCGATCGCCATGTAGCCGTCGTGGGAACGTAAGTTCAAACTAGCAGGCCGGCATGTTTTAGCGAGGACAGCCAAAGGCCAGTTAAACAACAGTCGCCTCCTCTTTCTAAGGGATTCGACCTCCAAAAAGCACTTCCTAATCGATACGGGAGCGGAGGTTAGTGTCATTCCGCATTCGGTAACGGACGCACGATCGGAATCTGACACTACACTCTGAGCAGCAAACGGTACGCCCATTAGAACCTTCGGCCGTCGACTGTTGAGTCTAAACTTTGGTCTTCGACGCGATTTTCAGTGGGTTTCCGTAGTAGCTGATATACCTTTCCCTATTATTGAGATCGATTACCTCAAACATTTCGAATTACTGGTCGACGCATGTCGATCGCGCTTGATTGATACTTCGACAAGACTCAATATTCGGGGTAAGCCGTCGCATACGGCTGTGATCAGTTCAATGCTAGCCAATCCCCTAGTGGGCGAGCCTTATGGGAAACTTTTATCCGAATTCCCTCAACTGGTCCGCCTCGCCAACGAACTACCGGCCGTGACAACCAACGTCGCACATCACATCGTCACACGGGGGCCGCCAGTTCGAGGTCGTCCACGCCGCTTAGCCCGCGACAAGTTAAAAATTGCTGGAGCCGAATTTGGGCATATGCTTCAACTTGGCATTGTCCGCCCGTCTAATAGTCCATGGGCTTCGCCGTTGCACATGGTGCCCAAAAAGACTAACAACGACTGGCGCCCATGTGAAGACTATACGGCATTGAACAACACGACCACTCCTAACAGGTACCCAAGTCCGGGTACTCAAGACTTGACAGCAAACTTATCAGGAACGCAGATACTTACAAAAATAAACCTAGTGCGTGCGTATAACCAGATTCCTGTAGCCCCCGAGGACAGCGGTGATAACATCGTTCGGACTTTTCGAATCTTTACGTATGCCGTTTGGTGCGAGCAATGCTGTCCAGACTTTCCAACGTTTTATTCACGACGTGTGTCGTGGACTGGACGGTGTCTATCCGTACTTGGATGACATCTTGGTCGCTAGCTCCTTACAGGATGAACATTGCGCGCACTTACGTTCGTTATTCGCCCGTTTGTAGCATCATGGAGTGACTATACACCTAGCTAAGTGCTCGTTCGGGATGCCGAGCGTAACTTTCCTGGGTCACAGTATATCCACGAGCGGGATCGAACCTCTACTCGACAAAGTGCAAGCAATAGTGGACTACCCGGAACCCACATCATTCAAGCAACTTCGCCGTTTCGACGGTCCGGTGAATTTTTATCGTCGTTTCATTCCTAACTGTGCACATTTAGTGCAACCGCTTACCGACCTGCTCAGAGGCAAGGTTCGCTCATTTTCGTTCACAACGGCCGCAAAAAAGGCCTTCGTTAATCTAAAAATAGCTATCGCCAATATAGCGTCGTTGTCACACCATCACCCGTCCGCCCCTTTAGCGCTAACTGTGGATTCATCAGACATGGCTGTAGGAACAGTCCTGCAACAACAACTCGGCGACGACTGGTGCCCATTAGCTTTTTTCTCTAAGCGTTTACAACTAACTGAGTCACGGTATAATGTTTTCGGAAAGGAGCTGTTGGCGGTATATCTCGGCATCCACCATTTTCGGCCTGTCCTTGAAGGCAGGGACTTCATCTTTTTCACAGATCATAAGCCGCTAGCGTACGCCCTGCGCTCGACAACTGACAAGTACTCCCCTAGAGAGACCCGACACCTAGATTATATCACTCAATTTACGACCGGTATCCATCACATTTCAGGTGTTGCGAACCCAGTCGCCGATTCTCTCTCGTGCATCAGTGCCACAACGAGCACGGCAGACAGCTCAGTCGATCTGGCAGCAATCGCGGCTGCACAGGACAACGGTCCGGAAATAGAACAACTTCGTCGGTCCAGTTCACTTAAGCTAGAGAGCGTTCCCATGAATTCCTCCGAATGGATGATTATTTGTGGCACTTCACAAGGCATCCCTCGCCCGGTTGTTCCACTCGCTTTCCGCCGCCGAATTTTTGACACGTTACACAACATGTCTCACCCAGGCATACGTTCGACAGTCAAAATCATCACCGTGCGCTTTGTCTGGCGCAATGTCAATCGCGACGTCCGCACATGAGCCAAAGCGTGCATACAATGCCAACGGTCTAAAATTCATCGTCACACGCGTACCCCAGTAGGGAGTTTTGCAGCCCCCGATGAGCGTTTCTACCATGTGCATATTGACCTAGTCGGACCTTTGCCGCCCTCAAATGGATGTACATATATCTTGACATGTGTAGATAGATTTACACGTTGGCCAGAAGCTATACCCATTACGAATTGCTCATCGGAAACCGTCGCACGAGCATTCCTGGAACGTTGGGTTGTCCAGTTTGGTTGCCCTGTCGTAGTGTCCACCGATCGCGGGTCACATTTTGACTTAGCCATCACGTCACTTCTCAACACACTAGGTTGTAGTCGAATTCGCACAACAGCTCACCATCCGGCAGCCAACGGGTTAGTTGGACGTTTTCATAGGTAACTGAAAAGTTCGTTATCCGCTAGCAACAACCCTTCGCGGCACGAGGTTTTGCCATTAGTTTTGCTAGGTATCCGAAACACGATAAAGGCCGACCTGCATACCACCCCGCCCAGTTAGTCTATGGTTGCTCCTTACGTTTACCCGGAGAAATGGTTGCCCCACGCGCAACGGGACTCATCAACTTCGCGAATTACGGCGAGCGGTTGGCCCAGCACATGAGACGACTCCGACCGACCCCACCAAGGGAACAGACGACTCCAACGTATGTAGGTCCTCGTCTGTCAACTTGTTCTTACGTTTTGGTGCTTGCGGTTGCTCCTCGACAACCTTTACAACCTGCCATATACAGGCCCATTTCGCATACTCATGCGCTATGATAAGACTTTCGTGTTGAAACGCAACGTTAAACGCGAATTTATATCCATCGATAGACTAAAGCCAGCGTTTTTAGAAACAAGTGATGTGGCCATTGATTCGCAACCAACGACATTCTCAACAGCCAGTGCACTGCCTAACGTTAGCACAGATCCAGTTTCGGTTACGACTCCGTCTGCCTCGACTGAGCCAAGTCTACAGAACAGACGTAGTCGAGAGTTGCGAAGGCCGGTGCGATTTGCGGATTATGTGGACGTCCGTCGTATCTAGTTTCTACTGTTGTTGCATGCCCTTACCGAGTTGCTTTTAGATGGTTTAACCTACAACGAACGCTGTTAGCAAGATTTTCTTTAAAAAACGAATATAAAAAAGGAAACGCTTCGTTCTTTTGGACACAATGGACGCGGAAACCCGGGGAAGTTATCATCTTCCATTTATAAATACTGTATAATCTAGATACTGAGAGTAAACCGATACGTCGCTGTCGCATTCCCATAGACTTTCCAGTCGGCCCCTTTCGAAAAGAAGCACTAGACTCGAGTTTCGCTCTCATTAGAGTTCATCAGTAGTGCACATCATCGCCACTGCTGGGACTTGAACTACGGACATTCAGTTCATGAGGCAACCGTGTTTACCACTGCGCCATTGACCTCACGTTAGGCACGACCGAATCATCATATGAGAACGCTCATCCACTTTCGCTTGTGAGTAATGGTCAGGTTGCCCGATCGCCTCGAGAGTAGACAGTTACTGGAATGCGACAGCTGCGATCAATTGTAGGTGATGTTCAATATATATGAAAATCAAAATCCCCTACTACTCATCAGTAATATACTATTTGTCTACTCGCCGTATTATTCTCAACCGGTTGTCTCCGATTCGCTCGATCCTACACTCTTTATCGACAGTTAAACGGATGCTGGAGACTATGGCCGAACATCAGACGATATTTTCTTTGATTCTGCTAAGGCGTTTGACCGGGTACCACACGGCCCACTCCTACAGAAAATGGAGACACTGCATCAGAGGCAATGCTCACCGCCGGATTGTTTCGTCTCTTACCGATAGCATGGTTTACTGGACCTTTGGATCAGTTCAGTTTAGTTATGTTCAGTTTGGATCACAGGACTTGAGGCCAGTAGCCAAGTGATGCTCAGTTTCTTGCACCACTTAGCTCGGATGATCTCGCCGCGCTGCGACAAACTATTGGTAACAGCCATTTCGTCGTGTGCAAATTGGACTTGAACTTGAACTTCCTGCTTGTTTGTGTTGTTTCTTTTTACAAATCTGTTGTCGCAAGCCCCACTTCGGAAGATCGTTGTCCCCCGGTGTCTCCACGTTGCCCCAAGGTAGGTCCGCAGGTTTAACGGACAATCAGAGTGGAAATGGCCGGCTTGCATGTTTCAACTGCAATTGTAAATGGAAAAGACAAGAACCAGCATGAGTCAAAGGTACAGTAAGTCATGCACACGACTTCAATGGGT
>JTDE01001354.1:124380-148459 GCA_014338405.1 Paragonimus skrjabini miyazakii | reverse complement strand
AAACATGCAGACCATGCTGGACAGGTTGAACGACCGAGCTGGTTTGTATAGAATGCGCTTCGCACTTTCAAAGTGCAAAGTTTTGCTTCAAGACTGGGACACTTCAACTCCTACTTTCTTCATTACTGGCAATCCGCTTGAGATTATGGACAGTTTCACATACTTGGGTAGCACTATCTCGTCAGCCTGTAATATTGCTGATGAGATATCAGCGAGAATCGCAAAGGCACGAGTTGCCTTTGCCAAACTGCGTCATCTGTGACGTCGAAATAACGTTCGGTTGTCGCTGAAAGAAGGAGTATGTAATGCTTGTATGCGTTCCATTTCGCCCTATGGTTCGGAAACGTGGCCTGTTCACAAAGAAGACATCAACAGGCTTGCTATGTTTGATCATCGTTGTCTCCGCCAGCTGGCCCGTATTATGTGGACTAATCCCGTGAGCAATGTGGCAGTTCGCCGGCGCGTATTCCGAAACGCTCCGGACGCGCCATCAATTGGTCAACTACTCACGGTACACAGCTTGCGATGGTTGGGTCACGTACTCCGTATGTCATCCAATCGTTTACCGTATCGGGCACTACATACTTAAACCACCAACAGTTGGATAAAACCGCGTGGTGGTCAAAAAACAACGTGGTCACGAAATATAAGGATCCTGACTGCTCCATTGAGCAAAGTGGGTAGATGTCGCCTGCCTGGATGGGGTCCTCGTGATCACTCAAACCGCTTGTTAGAGACGCTATCCAAGATGGCGGTGTGTCGCAGTCAATGGCGTATCTGTATCCATACCATTTCTAGTTCTTCGGCTTAATCTTCGTCTAATAATTTTAAAACTTCTTAGTAACGTTTTCTTCTAGGATATTCCACGTCACTGTTGAGGTGAGTTGCGGCGCGAGTTACAGCACCTTTTGGTCAGGCTCATGGCTGTTATGATGATGATGACGGAGTGATAAGGTGACCAGGATCTACTTAACCTGATGACAACCTTCTGTTCTTTGTCTGTATCTTTATTTCACTGCTTCTTACCTCCTCTTTATTACCAGTTATAGACAGTTTGCGTAGGACTTCTTTATTAGTCATTTGTCTCTCAGCCTTCTTCTTTCATCAAAACCAGGAAGTATTTTTATTGTCATCCAGGAGTCTGATGGAGATATGTTAGCACCAGCATTGGCTTTGATCCTGTCTTTTAATCTGAATATACTATGATTGCTGACGGTGATTCCAATACCTCTTCCCTCCATCATTCAGCTTTTGGCACCCAAAAGATCGCTTGCATGGTCCTGTTGAGGACTTGACCGGGGATATTCTCGCTGCTCTTTCAATAGTATACTGTGTTCTACATACCACTGAAAACTCCAAAACACTGTTGAAGGGAAGTTTTGCTTCTCCATTTGTCACAGCTCGGTGGGATCATCTGAGCTCACTGGTGCAAGAAACTGGACATGAACCGGCTACTAACCCCCAGTCCTGTGATCTAAACTGAATATTACAAATGGGGTGGCTTGACTAAAACATAAGTAGGCAAAAAGCCAAGATAATCAAAAATGTACAAGTGAATGCGACTATCAAAAATATTTGTTATAGTCGCTACACTTGGTAAAGTAATGGAGCGGCTGATTGTCCGTCGTCTCCAGGAGCATCTGGACCAACTCGACGTTCAGCGAGAAGCAGCATGGTTTCCGGAGGGGGCGATCTTGCCTGACGAACCTCCTGATTGCCAGAGAGCGATGGGTGGAAGCGAGAGTAGACGGCAAGACTCTGGATATAGTGTTTCTCGACTTCATCAAGGCGTTCGACAGAGTGCTACATAGTCATTTGCTTACCAAGTTATTGGCGTACGCTGTCAGCTTGCCTATAACAAGTTGGATAGCAGACTTCCTGCGTAATAGGTCATTCGCAGTAAGGGTCAATCAACAATCATCGGAATGGCTGCCTGCCCCAAGTCGTGTGCCGCAAGAGTCAGTACTCGGGCCCTTGCTGTTTCTGGTCTTCATCAGTGATCTATTGGACCGGTTGCTGTCGCCTGCCCTCGTTTTTGCGGATGATACGAAAGTGTGGAGAACAGTCTCTTCAGACGAGGATAGCGATGTACTGCAACAGGACTTAGATACGATTTCAGCATAGACGGTGCAATAGGGCCTGCCCCTAAACCCGAAAAAGTGCTCCTCCATGCTCCTGGGAGATACCACGGATGTCAAGGCATACCATGTTGGTCACCTATTGACACAGTGTAATACAGAACATGACCTCGGGGTGTTAGTGTCTGACACCCTCAAAACGCAGGCTCACACAACACAAGCTTGTGTTCAAGCCAGGAGAGTTTTTGGAGGTTATCCGTCGATCCTTTGCTAAAGTGTCTAAGGAGGCTTTTTGCTTACTCTTCTCATCTCATGTTCGTCCGAGACTAGAGTACGGCCACGCCACAGTGTTTCCCTTTACACAAAATGAGGTATCTCAACTTGAAAGAGTACAGAGGGCAGTCACACACATGGCTGTTGGGATGAGGAGCCTCTCGTATAACTGGCAGCTAGGGCACCTGAACCTCTACCTTCAGAGTTACAGGCGGCTCCACGGTGACCATTTTTGCGAGGTGACATAGGTGGAGAGCACCGAGCAGACTTCCTCCGAGACGGGCACAGATTCCGGGGTCATCCATTCACGATTCTCAAACAACGATCGGGACGACTTCATGCCGTATTTCGACTGTCACAACGGCTCGTCAATAGTTGGAATACGCTACCAGCGCAGGTGGTGCTAGCACCCAATGACGTGGACTTCAAGCGGCCCCTAGATGAACATATGATGGCGCGCTGGAAGGAGGATGGTTAACCCTGCTTACTCCGGTGTCGAGACGCTCAGTGAAGAGGCTAACACAGTCGGCGACTGCTGCCTTCTGTCAATGAACAATTTCAGCCCGTTGCTGAGGGCTTTGAGATTCTACGCACTCGGTCGAGATTCTGACAATGCCTTCGTGATTTATATTGGGTTCAGCACAGTAAGTATAACGAAAAGCTATAGCTTCTCAGATATATCTGAATGGAAATCTGGGCATCTGGTTGTCGTCTAACTTATCCTTCGCGTATCACCACGAGATGGCGGCAAAAAAAGAATTGCCTCTCCTAGGATGATTAAGCGCACTTCCCTTCGTATAGACAAGGATGCATTTCAACCGCTTTAAAGAGTTTCTGTAAGACCGCTTCTCGACTACGCTAATCAGGTCGTTCTTCAGGCCGGTATACGGCACTAGTCACGGGCCTAAAAAGTATTGCGTACGACTCTCGAATTGAAATTTTTGATTGTTATCCATGTTAATTTTGACGACTCCCCGGCGATTTAATTCTCACATACTTCTTTAGAGTAGGTTTCGTTGAACAGTTTAGTGCACCGCGCACTGAATCGTTTTCCCAGGTACGAATTTACCTGACGCGAAATGTAAAAAGGCCGTCGAGAGCAGAGACCGAATATTCATTACATGAAATATACAGAAGGTCTCTTATAGCGGTAGAAATGGCACCGATACGTAAATCAGCTAGGGAGGCTAGAGACCAATCGTCGACGAGCGAGTAAATCGGGAGCGTGTGACACACGTGCACGTTCGGGTACGCGCCACAGTCACATGGCATGCAGACAAATAATCAGACAACGTGCATCATGCGAACTTTCTTAATGGCCTAGATACAGTATACAACTATTGGTTTTGGAACTATTTTACACATCATACCGCAGGAAGGCCAGTGAAATCTCCAGGTCGCTACAACAGTTCTTTATCGTAGTGAAAGGTGACGGATAGTGAGGACATAACAGGGAGCCTTTCAAGCTCCGTTCTGGAACCTTCCTCAGACAGCCATTATTTTCCTGTTAGGTCATTAACCATTGGAACGGCCTTCCCTCTAGAGTATTTAGCAGCACTTCATTTGCCTAAAACATTGTGAGTAATCTTACTTTGTTCGTAGTATTCACTGTAATTTCCAAGAGCGGTGCTTCGCCCTGTTCTCAAAGTCTGCCTTTCAAATCAACAAACGCCTGCTTGATACTGAATAAGAAAATCCGACTGGATCCGGTTACCTTGAGTTTCTGTCTCGATACTGTGTATCAATCACTGAATTTTAAGTTTGCAAAAGTCATGACCAGGAATTGCATCAGCGCAAAGTTTAGGCATTACAGAAAGCTTGATTTGGTCATAACAGCAATTCTTGTAACGCATCCTAACAACTGACCCTCTGTGCTACTGATTAATTTGTTGGATACTATAGTTATTGTATTGCACGACTCTTCAGTTCCCCACCGGTATTTCCGGACGGCAGAATTTGAAGTGTGGCTGTCAGAAATTCTGGTATCTATTAAAGCCTGTACAGTTACTTCGTTTGGTAATAGTTCAATAACTGTCCGAGAGACGAAACAGAGCCGCCGCTACAGTCATGGAGAAAGTAGTAGCTCAACAACTGACGGAATGTTACTGGCATACCTATCGGTAATGGGCTTCTTTGCCACATCCGTTGCATATCACATCTCTCGTTGGACATTTAAAACGTGGATGTCGATCATGGCTACAAAGTAACAATCACTTTCCAACGAGGGTCTTGTCTTGTCCAAGGGTGCAGTAAATAGGACCCTCGTCTGATTTCGGTTGCTGTTATTCCCAGTTGGTGCACTTAAAGGTGCCCCAGGTTTTCGGATTATATCAAGGACTTTTCAACCGTGCTGGATAGCACGTCAGCATTTACATCTATCGGACGATCGGAATACTTTTGTATGTGTATCTTTTTGAGTACTTCGTTTCCCTGTCCGGATGACTACAATGCTGCATCCATAAAAAGATAATCTTGGCATAAATTTTTCAAATCCGATAAGTGTAGATTGACGCAGTCACCTCGGACTTATAGTTTGCGGTTGCTATGACCACTTGGAATCCAACGAATGGTTATAAGATTCCGTAATTCTCGGTCTCAAATCGTCACTCCACAGCCGGTTTCGTTCTCTTTTGGACTCGCCAGATGGAGATAGTCTGAATGGGGGACCTAGCCGGCAACCCTTTGGTTTACGAGCCGAAACCCTTATCCACTCAGCCGCTAGTCCTATAAGCATCGGTTGTGATTGGGGAATTAGTATATAGTTGATTTGCAATTTGTTCACACCTCCTTAGTGTGGGTGAACACGGTTCACCTCGGATCGTCCGTTTGTGCCGGCTGTGGCCATCGTTGTATATTTGTTGAGCTGTGCTTGACAATGTAAACACTTCTACACTGCCAGTAATACGACGTACTACCCTTCAGCCTATCTGATGTGGTTTTGCCTGGCGAAACCGAAGCCCTAATGGGCATAATCCTCTAGATCGACATAACGCACAGATCAAGGTAGCAGAATGTCAGGTTTGCTTTTTACATCCTCTCTTGTTCTCCGAATATCGAACCGACTGCAAAACGTGACTCGCAGTATTCTACCATCCTCCAAACGTCTCTTTAGCCACTTTCCTTAAGACAGTTCCATTCGTCTGCGCCTCGACGATGTGGTTATGATGTGATTACCTTTTCCTCAGAAGAACTGGGTGCTCTTAAAGATTGTATAGTGGCTTACTACTAATACCGTCTTAGGCCTGAAAACTAAACCTTATGAAATCATACGGACAACGAGGGACGTGTAGTAGTTAGAATATCATCAGCTGAATATAACTTAATGCTGCTCATCCTATCCCGGAGGCTTCTTCATCAATCCTGTACCTTGAAACTCAGCGTGACAAATACTATGGGATCATGCTGTCATACTTTAGTATCAGCAAAGCGAGTTTGGGGGCATGCAGTATTTCTTGTTGCGTTTCTGTTTTCTGACTGTGTCATTTCCACTTATTTCTCACAATTTACAAGGCTCGCCCTGTATGTCATTTATTATCTTTATTGGGACACTGCGTCTGTTTACCACCCTACGGTATATCGCTACTAAACGTAATGTCCCAGCGGTAAAGCTTCTGTTTTCTACTCTCGCTGGCAGTCCACGAACCCATTTACGTCCTAAAGTACAGTGTTAATAGTTTCATGTGGTAATCCTTTCTGCCGCGTTTATCGGCTTTTTTTATGAAAGCAATCAACAACTGGAAAAAGGAGGTGGTATTGAGTCGTGCCCCTTAGACTTAAGAACGACATTCCACTCCGTAAACTCTCGCTTGTTACAGCTGAGACTATAGGTCACATATGGGTGTTTCTACGGAAAAGACGTTTTGCCGCGCATGTAAGAACAAAACGCTAACATCCGACATCCGCTAACTTCTTTAACACGCCTGGTACAAGCACATGTGTACGGGACTGTCGCGTTATCACCCCACTACAGACTGGCCTACAAGCTCCAACGCATTTGGTCAACTAGCTAAAATCTGTATGACCACATAAACACACCACCATGGCCGCATTCAGACAGAAGAGTTACGACTGATGGAGATACACACAAGTAAGAACAACAACGAAAACGCGTTCGGTCACACAGGCCGAAGCCAGTGACGATTAAGCCCACCTATCATAGTGGCATTTCAAATTTTGCCTCAGTGATTGCATCGTTAACCCGATAGTTTGACCGATTTGAACTGTGACATAATAAAAACTACAAACCCGAATGCCAAAATCAACAAGTGAAATAACGACTGTTCCGTTTGAAATAAATTTCATTCACACTGAGTTTATAGTACGAATTGGAAGTGGAACGAAACGAGTAAAACAGCAAGCATTTGATCAACTCCATATAGATTTGGTACGAACTAGTTAACAGTGTTTAAGCAGTCCATGCGATAATCCTAAAACTTAGCACGATCAGACAATCAGGGACACCAGCATGAACAGGCGTGATAGCAAAGCAAACAAAATACACCATATAGCCGGTAACATTTAAGGGATTACGGAAGGGGTTACTCGCAGATCCTACTTTCGGTGGTTGACTTATTCTGTTTTGTATTCTTTTTGCGGTGTCATATCTACTTCTCTGTGATTGTCGGAGGACTATTGAAGCGCTCAATGAACGGAAGCATGAGAAGAGAATCAGGCAGGCTATATTGTTCCCACCAATGCACAGGATATTTTATTGGACTCTGTACTTAGTAGAAATTTATAAACAGCTGATCCAGAAGAATCTCTTATAAATCAAAGACCATAATGATGTATGGGCATGGTAAAGGGCATTGCAGCTGGTAAGTACATGCGCTTTTGTCCTTCACCGGCTGACTGTGTACTGTCAGCGCCTCTCAATCACTATTATCGTTTCTTGCACCTAAAACAAACTAATGCTACTGTTCACTTGTCCGTCACAGCGAAGCTGTACCCCGACACCGTTTGGTGGATTTCGCATGTCCATGACCTATTTTACTAAACTGGACGATGTGATGATCACATCAACAGTCAGTTGCATCAGACTGGTTAGTAGGTAGAGGTCTGACAAACCACAATCTCCTTGTCCTTCAGGTCAGAGGCTAGAAGATGGTTGGCATTGTTCTCCTCGGAAAATGTTCTGTTTCTGGTACACCACCACCCACCCGCTACTTTGCGGTACAGACCTTTGGTTCAGAATCCCAACCGTCTTCCCGTCGATGTCCAAGCTTCTTGCCTATATCTCAGCTCATATACAGTCACAACTTTTGGCAACAGTAACAATTCCGTACTTCATCTAACAGTATAAACTGAATCACCTTATCTGCCGCATACAGCTAGATGGATAGGCGAAAACATACTACTGCTTACCCCTCTCCCATTCTTATCTTTCTCTCAAGCCCATCTCAACCCCCGTCTCTAGTAATTACCCTGTAGATCCCATACCATTTATAGCCAACTGTGGTAACACTGTCCCGGTAGTTATCATCTTTTCACCATCCCGCCAAACTTGTCCCTTGCTTAGGTCTAAAACTTGAATTTATGTCGATGCTTCTAACCTTCGGACTTTAATACAGATAAATCAGCACTCCACTTTTGCATGAACGTTGGGCACGTTAAATGTTGATGACTGTTGCATTTCAGGGACTGGAATCCAGGGCAGTAATCAGTACCTCGAACTGTCAGCGTCCGATTTATCTATTCGATACTGGTCTTACGCTCTGAGTGTCTCCACGGCTGTCTCTGCCGGTCAGGCTGAAGTTGGTATAGTCCCAAGCACGACGGCTGCAACTGCGTTGGTAAATTGGATTCTCGTTTCTGTAGCGTCCGTTTGACAGTTTCTCTCGAGGCTAGCTCTAGACGCAAACTCTTCGCGAATCTTCCTATTGTGTCTGTTTGCGCTCCAACTAACTATGGTGACGTCGATACCATAATGCCGTTTTGTTCGAATTTGATCGCTGCCATCATGTCGGCACATAGCTCTGGCCGGATATATCATCTCCCACGTCGGTCGCCTTGGTGAAGCCAAGTTTCGTGTAGATGCCAGGTTTGGGCCGGCATCATATCGCTTGGATAATGGTGGATGGCTTGTGCAGCTGTGCACTGAGCAGAGACTTTTCAGTAAGCACTGGTTTTAGGCGTCGCGCTCGCCATCGTTATATTTGGCACCATCCTCCGAGTCAGACTTGTTTTGAAATAGACCACAGCTGTTAGTTATGGTTGGTGTAACTCCATTTGTGACTGTTGTCTTTACCGGAGCACGTGCCTTGGCAAATGTTTTCGCTGGACAACAGCCCAACCGACCGTAACTGTTGGCAGTTGAGAAAGCGGCTATGTCGTTGGCAAAGCAAAGGCATCAAACTAAACCAAAATGATAGCCTAACCGTTCCCACCTTGAAAATCGTGATTGCTGCTGGATCCCTGTCTCAGGCTTTCCATGAATTAGGTATAGTGTGCGACACGGTGATCCGTAAGTTAGACAAACTAAATCTCAGGGGAATTCCTTGAAGTTTTCAGGTATCAGGCGGAACATTCCTCCTGTCAGTTTAGGGGAGATCCGTAGGAAGTGCAGCTTGATCACTGGTCGTGAGGCTCGAGTAATGAAAAAGTTGAGGAAATGGAAATAGTTTTTGCTTCAGGTAACATCGGCAGACTCTTCAAGCTTATCCGTGCTACTGGTCCAAGGTGACCGTCTGTTACTGAAGTCGTCAGCGAGGCAGACGGCACCCTCATCCACAATAGGTGCTGAAGTTTCGATCGCTGAGCGGAACACTTTGAAATTCAATTTAGGTGGTATGTCGCTTTTACCGTTACAGCCATACACTGCGAGGTAGGTAGTGGTGAGGCTGCGGTCCACTACTGAGGTTCGGTGTCGCATTTTAACTCTCAAACACAATAGGGCTGCCGGCTCAGATGATGTCGTGCTGGCACCTTTCAAAGAAGATGGGGAGGCGTTTCTTGTGGCCGTGACTCGGCTTTTTCAACTTGTGTGGACAGCATCCAACTGTGCATAAGTCACTTGATAGTAGTTCTCATATAAGAAAGGAATCAAGAACTCGTGCAAAGACCGTAGGAGTATTAGCTTAATCTCAGTCATAACTAGGGTTCCGGCTCACTGTACCTCAGGAGGCGGACATTACGGGGGACCGGGTAAAGTTTTATTTTAGACGAGAATATATTGGTCAAATTTTCTTCCTTCACTAAATTCTTGAACAATGTCATATTTATCGCCGGTGGACAGTTGCTGTTTTTCTCGACTATAAAGATGTTCGTTTTAGTCGCTCACTATAAGCGGTTTATTCCGGTACTTCAACTCAAATTAAGATTTACGATGTCTGCCAGTTTCATCACCAAGAGCAGTGTTCACCAGAGCTGTCTAATTTCACCGTTTTTGTTCAGTTTTGTCACAGGATAAATAGTGGAGGACTGTCTGCGGTACTCACAGGATTTCGGCGTGGGCGTCCTGTCTGGTAGAAGACCAAGTGATCTTGATTATACTAACAGCAAGGTGTTGTTCGATAAATTATGGGCAGCACGGACAGCGCTGGACGTTTTTTCCTGCTGCGTTAAGTACTTTGGAATGCGCTTTGCAGCTTCAGAGTGAAAATTGTTTTTGCTAGACTGTTGTGATTACGTAGGTTTAATGTTGGGTAACGAAGTTCTGTAGGTTGTTGACCGGTTTGTGTAATTTCGAAGCTGTATCGACGGCGGCGGGGGTGTGAGAATTGAAAAAGAAGCACGTATCTTTAGGGCTCGGACGGTACCCGCTAATCTGGGTCACTTCTGGCGATAGAGCGACATCTCTGAGGCATAAGGGTCGCGTATATAAGGAGACAGTGAAGGCTGTATTATTTTATGGCTACGAAGCTTGACCGCCGAGTGCAGAAGACGTGAACTATTTTCAGCTGTTTGACTATCGATTTCTGCGTTAGGTCGCCCGGTAACACCAACCGGTAAGTAACGAAGGGGTTGGTAAGCGGGTATTTTGGTAATGGCTGTCAAGCAAGTTCTTTCGTTCAGTTTTTACACAGACTTAGATGGCTAGACCATGTACTGAGAATGCCAGCTAGTCGTCAGCCACTCCGAGCATTCGTTTCCAGTGCTGCAGTTGACTGGCTTAAGTTGCTAGTTTGAAAGATGATGACCTGACGTAGAAAAGTGAAGTTGCTAACCGGGTTGTTAGTCACTGCAGTTGATATTCGTTTCTAAGTTTAAGAGCCTCGTGACCCACAAAATCAGTGGCTGGAAACTTTAGGTGAGATGGCGGTTAATCGGGCTCATTGGAATGAATGTTGTTGTTTGGCCGGGTGCTCTTAATGACGCCTTACTTTCACTTACGGCTCCGTTGTTTGCTTATAAGTTTCGGGCATCTTGATGTTGAGTGCTGGAGTATCAACTGTTGTTTATTAGTTAGGTACCCTCTCCTTTTCTATGGCTCGCCGTTTTCTTCACGGTTGCGTGGCGGTTGTCATCATCACCATAGCAGCTATGAGCCTGACCAAAAGGTGCTGTAACTCGCGTCGCAACTCACCTCAACAGTGACGTGGAATATCCTAGAAGAAAACGTTACTAAGAAGTTTTAAAATTATTAGACGAAGGTTAAGCCGAAGAACTAGAAATGGTATGGATACAGATACGCCATTGACTGCGACACACCGCCATCTTGGATAGCGTCTCTAACAAGCGGTTTGAGTGATCACGAGGACCCCATCCAGGCAGGCGACATCTACCCACTTTGCTCAATGGAGCAGTCAGGATCCTTATATTTCGTGACCACGTTGTTTTTTGACCACCACGCGGTTTTATCCAACTGTTGGTGGTTTAAGTATGTAGTGCCCGATACGGTAAACGATTGGATGACATACGGAGTACGTGACCCAACCATCGCAAGCTGTGTACCGTGAGTAGTTGACCAATTGATGGCGCGTCCGGAGCGTTTCGGAATACGCGCCGGCGAACTGCCACATTGCTCACGGGATTAGTCCACATAATACGGGCCAGCTGGCGGAGACAACGATGATCAAACATAGCAAGCCTGTTGATGTCTTCTTTGTGAACAGGCCACGTTTCCGAACCATAGGGCGAAATGGAACGCATACAAGCATTACATACTCCTTCTTTCAGCGACAACCGAACGTTATTTCGACGTCACAGATGACGCAGTTTGGCAAAGGCAACTCGTACCTTTGCTATCCTCGTTGATATCTCATCAGCCAGGAACCACTGATGTATTGCTGTCGTTGATGGCGGTTGTGACGATGATGACAGCTGTTCATTTGTGCCTACAGAGGTATTCCTAATCCGTTTTATGGCCTGAACATGAAACCACGGCCTAGAGCACCTTGCACTGTAATATTTCCAGATTAAAAATAAACCGTTCTTTATCGTACTTATGTTGCTCTCTTGGTTAACGTTAGTAAAAGCGATTGTCCTTTCGACCCCTGTGGAGTCTGACTTAATTATGTTTTGTTCGATGGCGTGAGTATGCCGACACAATACGTTTTTTCTTCTTCGTCTAATGTTTTGGATTTTTGTTTACTATATGTGGCCATATACACCTTCCTAGGGGCAGCTGTTCACAGGTGTTGATAGAGCACCTGTTGGACATCAGGAAGCTCCTGATTAGCTGCGACATTCATCTGACTACTATTTTGATATTGATATGAACAATTGCACACTTAACCTTTCATTTGAACAACTGAACACATTCCGCATTGTATTCGGTTGTTATTGACCTACCTCGGGCGTTGCCGTCCGAATCGCCCAGAGCCTACATTAACTAGTCTCGATTTGTTCTGCAGGTTCCATGTACGAAGACGAAGAAAGGAAGTTTACAGATTATTGGCTGATCAGACAATCGAATCACGACTCCATCACTTATGGTAACTGTTGATTCTTCACTTTTCCCAACCCCCCAGGCGATAGTTCAATGTGGACTAACAAAATAGTTCACATGCTTGTCGTTCACTCACGTGTCTGTTTTCGTAAAAAACAGTCCATGACACATTTTTCGTTGTTTTCTGACGTCATACCTTTGACTTATTTCGTGCCCCCAAACTCTGTGGTAACTTTCGGAGCATAAAGTCTCTAAAGTAAAGGTTCAGTGGTCCGATTTTATACAGGCTGTAAAGTACTTCGTCCGGGATATCACTGTCCCGCCACAGTATTAGATGAACAGTTGTGGGATCATTACGGACTAGTTGATGTACGATGTCCACTGCGAACAGTTCATTGCAGCATGATCTAGGAAGGTCAACTGATGGATTTCAGCTCCCATTGTCTATTTTATTCTCCAGTCGACTTAACATACTGTTTAGTCTTGAAAGGTGTCTTTATCGCCATCGCTCGGTTTCCCACTGTTTAGACAGTAGATGATGCCCTATTATGAAAATATGGAAGAACGGATTGTATTATTTACTACTCGGAAGCTCCTAGACATACTGCAGAATTCATTCGCTGGTTCAACTGTTTTTCTAATGGCCTGAAGGATTCCCTATGCGCTGCCCTCAAGCGACTGTTTAGTCTCTTCTGAGACATCAACCAACGCATGATTGAGAATCATTTGCCAGTTGCTTATAAGCTTGCGGGCGTCCTAATTCTTCACAAAATGCGATGTTCCTATAGGAAAATGCTGAGCAATAACCAGGATAGAAACAACCAACCTATGTCTTACTTAATAAATCGCCATATTGCACATGTATGTTTTTCAAAGTCACATTTATAGGTGTACAATATGAACTTACCTTAACCGCCTGATTTAACTCATGCCCAAACCTATACCATAATCAAAGGGTACGTGCTCCAGCCGCTAAGGGTCAAATGTTCGAGCATTGATGCAAAATTGTGCAAAGCCTCGTTGCATCTAGCAAGCATCGAAGCTGTATCAATTAAAAGTGTATGGAGACTGTGATGGCTTCAATACTAGTGCATGAATCGACAATGTACATCCAACTAATGAAGGACATACGCTTGTACTTTCCAGCTGCAATGCCCTTTACCATGCCCATACATCATTATGGTCTTTGATTTATACGAGATTCTTCTGGACCAGCTGTTTATAAATTTCTACTAAGTATAGAGTCCAATAAAATATCCTGTGCATTGGTGCGAACAATATGGCCTGCCTGATTCTCTTCTCTTACTACCCCACCTGGTAGAAAAAGGCAAGAACAAGCACAAGACCACGAGCAGTATCTCTATCACGAACGAACGTAACGATATTACAAGACGATACGAAAATCAGAGCTGAAATATCAGAACGCAACTCTCGCAACTTAGAACCCCCAACAAGTAAGGAAAAAACGGCCTTCAAACGAGCTTTATTTACTGCTCAGCCCGAAGGCAAAATTGTGATTTACAGCAACTGTATTTATAAGTTTGGGTCGGCCTTGGGCCTAGGTCGCTGAATGGACCAATCAGAGGCGAGCGTAACTTCCTGGACGTTCCAGAATCCTGGCGGGCTTTCTAATTCCCAGGAAATGAAGAAATCCATTTCCCTTGCAAATAATGCGAATTTTCGGGAAAAATTTCCTGTTCCCAGCATCTGCTCATGCTTCCGTTCATTGAGCGCTCCAATAGTCCTCCGACAATCACAGAGAAGTAGATATGACACCGCAAAAAGAATACAAAACAGAATAAGTCAACCACCGAAAGTAGGATCTGCGAGTAACCCCTTCCGTAATCCCTTAAATGTTACCGGCTATATGGTGTATTTTGTTTGCTTTGCTATCACGCCTGTTCATGCTGGTGTCCCTGATTGTCTGATCGTGCTAAGTTTTAGGATTATCGCATGGACTGCTTAAACACTGTTAACTAGTTCGTACCAAATCTATATGGAGTTGATCAAATGCTTGCTGTTTTACTCGTTTCGTTCCACTTCCAATTCGTACTATAAACTCAGTGTGAATGAAATTTATTTCAGACGGAACAGTCGTTATTTCACTTGTTGATTTTGGCATTCGGGTTTGTAGTTTTTATTATGTCACAGTTCAAATCGGTCAAACTATCGGGTTAACGATGCAATCACTGAGGCAAAATTTGAAATGCCACTATGATAGGTGGGCTTAATCGTCACTGGCTTCGGCCTGTGTGACCGAACGCGTTTTCGTTGTTGTTCTTACTTGTGTGTATCTCCATCAGTCGTAACTCTTCTGTCTGAATGCGGCCATGGTGGTGTGTTTATGTGGTCATACAGATTTTAGCTAGTTGACCAAATGCGTTGGAGCTTGTGGGCCAGTCTGTAGTGGGCTAATAACGTGGCAGTCCAGTGTTATTAAGCTGGTATGGGTAGAAGAATCATGCTGCATTTAACTGCAGTTGCACTTGCAATGAGTGTGACAGCTATGCGAGTTTTCGGCTATTTGTTATGTTCCAGGGCGGTTGCATTATCTCGTAAGTAACAATACTCTACGACCTGCCTTAGTAAAAAATTGATTTGCCTCCTTTTCTTTGTTCCTTGAGCGAGTGCCAATTTTTAAAATATATTTCTACCCATGAGCTTGATTATCCCATGGATTAGAATAACCTGAAGGCAATTTCGGCCTTGTATGTGGAGCTATCGTTCTTTTCGCTTCCGGTATGAACTGCGAATGCAACTCGCGTGATGAGCGTATTTTTTGGTTTCGGATACTTCAGGTTGAGGTTGATGGTGAAACACTATTGGTGAACGTCGTTTGACAGGTTGATTATCATGTCGCGTTTTTGTCTTGCACTGGGTTGTTACCGCCGTTTCTATCTGAATTTCGGTAGGTTTATAGTATGCAACCGTCCATGACCTTGCTGATGAGGAAGAATGATATTTCGTGGTGTAAAACTGGAGGCAGATGGTCACCAGTAATGGAGGATCATTTTCCGTGCGCACTATTTGTATGTATGTCAGCGTGCAGCACGAAAATGGCTCTTTTGAATTTTTGATGTGTTGTTTTTCAGTTGGTTATCAATGAAGAGAACAGTCATAAATCGTCGAATTGCGGATGTGTCAATATCGTGTTCTTTCGTTCGTTTGTAGATGCGTTATTCAACTCAGCGCGCGTCATTCTTCACACTGTTCAAGGAACATCGTGCTCAGTGGAATAAAATCAAAAGATCCAGGTCACGAATTGATCCGCAAGATTTGCGATATTGCATTCTGCGTGTATGCTTTAAATAAAGGAATGTTTCGCTGAAGTGTATCTTTTTCATGTAATTTTTGGTGGTTATCTTTGTTGTATCTCAGCCATGGGGGTTGCGTAGGTTTGGAAATAGTCAATCGTTTATGTTCATGGTGTTTAGAAAATGTCAATGAATTTACGATCATTTAGTGTCCCGGGTAAGTTGTTAATTCCTACAGCTGGTTTCACTGTATCTCATGCAAATACACTATCGACTTGTGTTGCAATCCCGACCAAACTTTCAAGTGTTTAAAATGCAAGTGTGGCCGTTGTTGCACTCTGGTAGTTCATATCTCAGAGTGGACAGATGCTCCGATGTGTAATACTTATACAAAATGATATCCCGTATTATGATCACTACTAAGGTCTTTATGGTATTTGGACGTACTCGAGTCCTGATCATTTATCGCTTATCCTTAACAATCGTTGCCTGTACACTCTTGCTGGCATTTTGTTTGATTAATACTCAAAAGATGTTGTCTTCGAACACTTCCTAGGGCGAAAACAGTTCCAACATCTCTATATCTCATCCGGTCATTTTGATACGCTGCAGTCACTTGTTGATTTTCATCCACATCTTTTCCAAGTACGATTGTGAGTCCGTGGCAGTTTTTCAAACGACTCGAAAGGCGCCACTCTTCTCTGCGTTTAACATCGGTAACAAATCCAAAGTCTAACGGAGTTTCCGCGATTATTATTACTTTTTGCATCGTTAGATATCCAGTGAACTTCGTGCTGCAAGCAAAGTTCTATCGCAAATGAAGAGACGTCACACGTTGCGGTTCGATCCCTGTTAGACGTTTGTACTGTATGCGAGCTAATTGTGAAGATCTTTTTTCAGATTGACCTCTGCCCACACTTGATCACAGCCTTCACAATCAATTAAGCTTTTCGGCCAACCCACTTCGGAAGAAAGCGCTAGACTCAAGGTTCGGTCTTAATAGAGCTCACCAAGAGTGCGTATCCTCACCCAGACCGGAATCTTTATGCCCACTCTCGTGTTTGCAAAACTAGCTTGTCAACAGTATCAGCAGTGTAATACTAAACTAGACATGTCCCAATAATCATATGAACGCTTAACCACAACCTCTTGTGAATAGTGTTAAGATTGAACAATCATTTCGAAAGCATGAAAAACAGAAACACTGCTCAGTGCGGTCGATAACGCCGTGATCGGAAACCGCTCAGCTGAGTTAAAGTCACTGACTTCATTGAATCAACTAAACATTGTATTAATTTGCTTTAAGTAAAACGATCCTCAATAGGGAACTTGAGACTAGTGAGCCTGTCTGGAGCGAAAGTTTGATGATATTTTGTGGATGAGCCATTGAAGGTCATTGCCGTTACCGGCCGATTGATACTTTTTCTGACGAGATGGATTCCAGTGAACACTGCCAGTTACATATCCTTACACAACGTCTAAAAGTCCGGAGGTACCAGCAAAACTCAAATTTGCCGAAGATTTCTGAGCGCCATTACTGAAAGAGGCTCGTGAGCGTCGACTTCTGCGAGAACTCTGATTCATTATCCGTTATATTTGTGATGTCAGTAGAACCGGTTGCTCTCCATACGAGTCATCTAGCGGGTGTGCAGCGGAGTGCTACTCTTCGGCGGCACCCAAGAATTCCGTGGTTTACTCATTGGGTTTGGAAGGTACTAACTTTTCGTGCGAGGGCGGAGGTAAGTGTTTCTTCTGCATTTCCCGGAAGATCGGGTTCTCTCCTGTAATATACAGGAGCATTCTCAAGCAACGTAGTAGTTACGATGATTTTCCGCCAACTTGTTGAATATCAAAAATGGATTACACTTTTGTTAATTCCGACGGTCCATTCCGATTCATTAACATATCCACTAGGGTGTTTTACGGATATGGCAGATGTTGTCAGTAATCTCTTGTGTTGTGGATGTTGTGCTCCAATGTAACCGGCTAGGCTGTAGTCTATTCAGTAGCCTCGGTTTGGTTAAACAACAGCCAGATCATAAACACTAGAAAGTATTGACAGATGATATTTGAACCCATTGTAAATTTCATTAGCAGGCTGGGAAATTTGGAAGTGAATCAAATTGTGCGTCCTTAGGTTTACAGACTTGTACTGGATAACTGTACATACCTAGTCTGTGTGGAAAATAATGACTATAAATGACTTAACTCTCTGGGAATAACTAATGCACTTTAGTTGGCAGACGGCGCTGGAACATAAGTGGGGTGTCGTATGCACGGTTGTTGTTGGGGTGCAGTGAAGCTGAAATACAGTACAACAGCAACATATTGAGAATTTGTTTGGGCAGAAGGTCTCGGGCAATCGATCACTTGCTGATAAATCTGGATTGATGCGATTTCCGTGACGACTGTGTTAAGTATTGAAGTTTGAGTGGTAATCCGATGAAGGTGCTGTTTAGGTGTCTCTAAAAAAATCGGTCACAGTAAAAACCAATCGCTTTTAGGTGCATATTTGAAGGTCGAACATATGGTTGTTGGCTTCCGCGTAATGTTGAACCTTAACATCGTGCTTTATCTCTAAGGAGGTTATTTCCAGTGTCATTTTCAATTCCATTAGTTGCATACGTGTTCGAAGGGGATCTGGAAGTGTCAGTTACTCGGAGTTAATTCGATGTGCCAGTTATATTTTTGGCGTGTGTGACCAATCAATGACTTGACAATGGAGGTGAAAGTTGCCACTAAATATTGTAGATCGTTTTTATCTCGTGGGCTGGCCTCTTCATTACACACCTGGCTCCTGTTGGAAGCAGAAGATATGGTGGTCAATCCAAACGTTGACGAAATCTTTATTTGGCTGAGTTGGTTCCTATGTAGTTACTAGTTGAAACGGGGCAGCGATGGCTGTGTTGTAAATGTCGTCTCTTTCTCATTTGCAACTTGGTCGCTTGTTTGCATGGTGTAGGCATCTCGGTGCTGGTTGTTTAACTTTAGGCGGGCTTCAGGAATAAAGTCCCACCCCGACATCTTGTTTTGTTTTTGTACGGTAGCCATTGTTCAGTGCAAATCACCGATGTTTCGTCGCTGTAGTTGTTGACGGTACATATGTTTACTGAGGCATGCCCACTTTTACACGCTGTTTCGAAGGAAGAAGTGATCGAATTGTTTTGTCTAATGCACTAACCTTGATAAGGATATCAAACGAATCTATTGAAAGGCGTGTTTGCCAGAAGTCAACTTGGGTTGTTTATATATTTCCCACACTCCAAACAAAACAGCTTAGTTGTTTCACAAGCTGAGCAAGATGAACGACCTCTTATGGTAGGCTTGATGCTGAACTGGTTTCCATGGTCATGTTCTTAGAGAACATTTTGATAAGGCTATCTGTCCTCAACGCCAACGGCGCACCTCATCATTAAAAAGAAATAACTCCACAGTTTCCGTTACGTGCCAACCAGTCGAACTCCATACCACAATTTACTTTGTTTATTTTGGATTACAATAATTCAAAATATTAGCTTGCAGGTTTAATGAGGTCGGAGATTTCAACCTGTTTCGGAAGTCCTCATCACGAGGTTATCGATCGGAGTTAACAGATGGTAACGTTGTTTCCTATGGGGACTATGGGGGCAACCTGATCATTGCTCACAAGCGAAAATGGCTAAGTGTTCAGATATGATAATTCGGTTGTGCTTAGTGTGACATCAGTGGCGCAGTGGTCGACACGGTTGCCCCATGAAAGCGTGGCCAGAGTTCCATTCCTGTCCGTGGCAATGTATGCACTACTGACGAGCTCTAATGAGAGCGAAATCCCAATCTAGTGCTTTTCTAGAGACTACCTGAAAAGTCTGTCTGAATGCTGAGACTATGATCAAGTGTGAGTGATGTTCAACTTAAAATTGACAAAATCCCTGATTACCCATCGGTAACATTCTACTTTGTTTCCTTATGTTATTCTATTCGACCCAGTGTTCGCCTACTTACCTAATTGTGGTTGTTGATTCTGTACGACCTCGGAATCGATTGGTGACGCGTAGTCGACGGGACCACGTCTCACTGCCGAATTCGACCGATGGATCGATGTCGATGTAAAGAATGATTGACATCAGTTAACCCAAATGACGCCAGCAAATTGATTCGCCTGAGTATTAAGTGTTGGCGACAAGTGAAAACAATAGTTTGATATTGTAATAAATAGAACAATAGTAAAAATAAATAAATATAACAGACCTCAGTTTTGACTCTCAGTGGTAACATCAACCGTACAGAACCATTTGGCTGAATAATACAATGGGTTAGACGAACACTAAATAGCGTAACCAACGTGGCCCAACTTACTGCAAGAGTGAGATCGAAAATATGGTCAATGTATGAGGTATACAGCCTGCTGAAGACGATTAAGTCGTAATGCCAATAAGAAACGAAGTCGAGACCAACTTGCTTGATGGCGAGCTGTTCATTGGATAAGAGAACAAGTTGATGGCCTTAAAAGCTGGTGAGATGCTGAACAGCCAACAGGAAGTGCCATCGTTACATTTCATGGCGGAACCGATAAAAGCGTTGGGTGTATTGGGTCATTTCTTTTGGTACGCGTTCAGTCGCTTGACCCAAAACCGAGAAATCAGAAGAGGCGTGGCCACACCGTTTATTGGATGAGCGAGACAAAAATTGGGCCACAGAAGCTCTAGATTTATAGGACAATACGATTACCATAGATGGCCGGCAGACATAGAGCAAATCAAATGAAACAGTCGTATATGACAGTCAGGGTGTCAGAACAAATCACGGTACAGGGGGCATCAGGAGGCAACGCGAGAAAAAACAGTCCAGATAGCGGACAGGCGTTAGCTGAATGGAACCCTACCACCACCCACGACCACATCATCTGAGCCGGGCCGGCCGATCGATTTGGCGTGATGCGACCTGGCTGTCCCGTTAAGAGATACGCCTCCTAACAGGTTGTAAGTAGTAAACTGATGAATAAATGTTAGTTACATAACAGTAGGTTGTTCGCCTATAGAGAGGCTATCGTCTCGACTAGCCGAGGGTGACAAGTTAACAGTGTTTTGGGTCGCAGAACAGAAGGTACATGAGTTTGAAAAAAACGACACAGGCTACAGATTAAACCTAGACCCCAACAGGGTTCAACAGCTCGCGACCAGACAGGCACAACACACCTCAGCAAATCAACATCTTGCCATCGAACAATTGCAACAAATTACAGCAAGTTTGGTGATTTCTATCATCTTTCTTCACCTGATATAAGGTCATCTACCAAGTAACGCCTGATGTGACTGGTTTTCATCTGTCTTACGCAGGGTGCAACCAACTGACAAGAGGGACACCTGGTTTCTGGATCACTGAATAGGATGAAACCTCAATCAGGTACTTTACTGTATTCCTTATCGTATGGTTTAGCTAAGAGATAGAGAAATAGGAGGTCATTGCGCAAACGAAATTATAGTAAGCTTGTTTAACGTGTTTAAACTACTATTAGGATAGACTTTCCAGACGATCTCTTTGAAAAGAGACACCAGCGGCCAAATATTTGAGGACTTTTCCTGTATACTGAGCGGGCCAATTTGGCAGCCGTAAAGTAACACGCCCATTACAATCTCATTGGTCTCAGATGTCTTTCTTCCACAGAAAATGTTCCAGATGAGCGATTACTGCTCTTGCCTTAGTAATACAAGCTACAGTCGCACACTTTATACCTGCACCAATGTTGATGCAAATTTTTACTTGTGTAACTTAGTCAACGATCTCCACAACTTTATTGTCAAGCATTGAATCTGACCTCTCCCGTTACCTTGACGCAGTGGTCACACTTGTGTTCTTCGTTGATTTAATAAGTTATGTTGATAGGGATTTTAATCCTTCCAGATTCAACCGTCTCACAGTATATAACAGAGAAAAGCCAGCTGAAACGTGGGCACTATTAAATGCCCAGAAATGTATGTGTGCCGAAACACGATCCTATAAGCATACAAGACTAACAATAGTTGTAGCACTACCTTCCCACCTAATTAGGAAGGACGGGGTTAGAAAGGATACCTTCAAATAAGTCAGAAGTTTTGGGGAAGGTCTCCCAAGAAGACTATATTCGTTGCATCGCAGATCAGGCTTTTGAGCCAGGGTTTTCGGATGTAATCCCCCCTTCCTTGACATAAACAGTCGAGGAGTACTAGAAGTTATCGTCACTCCCACAGACCAGTTTGTTTAGTTTCACTTCCTTTTCTGCTTTTATTGTTTTATTTCCACGTCAATACAACTGACGGCTGTTGTTATCCTTACTGTCCGACAAATAAGTCAAAAAGGTTGTTTTACGCTCACACTAGGTAACCCCCCAATTCAGGCAGTCAACGACTTGAAAGAATTTCAGCCATTTTGTCACACCTTTCAGAAGCACACACACTGCAAGTTATGTATGTTAACACTTCATAGCTGAAAAGTGTTGATTTGCGTAGTATAAACAGTAGTTCCTTGATGATTACTAGATGTGGAATGTTCCATGAATTTAAGGGGAGATCCCATCAACAGTAAGTGAACAACGGAGTCCTTCTCTGCGTGATTTGAAGTTGGAAATTAGAATGATCCCTCCCAGCAATTACTCAGTTCAATGTAAAAACAGCTGCGACTTTTTGTTCCAGTCGGATAAGTGCACTGTGTCAAAAATTGAATGTTCGCTTTGCTTGTCTGGTTGTATACGTTCTTTTTACAAATGGCAAACCTGATTGAAGAATGACTGTTTTCAAAACAACGCGGATCAGACACAAGGGAGAGTCAATAGTTCGTGATAGTAGGCAGTTTTCCGAAGTAAAAAATCAGAGTATAAACATTCTTACTTAGATACTGATTCGGGTACCATCAGTGACTGGCGACCATTGCAGTAGTTGTTCATGGTATATCTACAATTCACAGTGAACTTCACAGACATCTTGTGGCTAAACGTCTAGTTGTTCTCGCTGGTTAACTTCTGCAAAAAAGCTCTGAATTCTCGCCTATCTCAAAAGCTTTGAGATGATAACAAAGATTGTCGTGGTTTCTTGTTACACACAGTGCTGCTTACGATGACTGTCGAATAAAAACTGCCTGACACTCTTATATGTACTTTTTGGAAATGTTACTGAGGTCTTTCAAAAGTGGGACACTTTGTCCACTTCTGAATTAAAGATTGGCACGTATAGTATCATTTACTCATCAGGATTATCTGCGTGGTCTAAGGAAGTTGGATTGCATTTGTGAAGGAACTTTAAATAACATTCGAGTCAAAGGTTTGCTTTTGTCTGTATTCCTGTGGATCAACTTTCTTCATTGTCCTCTTATTTGGTCGGTAAAAGGGAAAATCACATGCGTTGCTGCATGTCATAGACGCTGAATGATTTGCGTAAAGACTTGTCTGCCAAATTTGAATATCTGACGAGTCACATTCCAGAGTGTGCGGTAATTTAATTTCCTCACCGATGTAATATAGATGGAGAAAAACAGTTTTCCAAAAGTCATACCACGACTTTCAGCTGCTGAAAAAGTGCAAAAGCAATCCAGAAGTGTGCTGATAAATCAGGGTTTTCTTTATCGTTTTTCCAACAGCATATTTACTGCAGCGAGTTTTCAGTCCAGTCATCTTATTTCTGCCCAAACATTGGAAATAACTCCAAGTTTACGAACGCGGATGTCTAACACTTCTGGGTGGTCTTCAAATCGTGGTTGATAGGCTGATATTCCTGCGCCAAGCTCATCCGTCACTTTTACCTTTGGACATATATATACCTTCATATCGGATTATATTAATGTGTTTGCCATTGTTAAGTTCAATTAAATGGCCCAGGCATGGTAATCATTAGCCATTCGGAGAAAAGTTTCATTCGTCGGCCAAAAATTTCTTACAATAGAGTGCCGTATACTGCCGTTGTACAGAAAAATTTGCACTGTAACAACTAAACTGACTCTTTTGAACGGTTTCCTTGGTATAATGGGGAATTAGTGCTTGTGTACCATGGGCTATTACAACAAGTCTCCTTCTAGGAAATAGATTTGTCGTTCATGTACACATTTCTGCTCTTTATGTCAAATTATAAGGGGTAAACCACAGTTCAGTTAATCTCATTCTACTGACGTCAATTCAGTTGACACAAGCCTGTTGAATGAATTGATCACCTGTCTGTATTTGAATCTCGGGCTTCTAAACCACAGCATACTACAAACTGGTCGTTGGTGTCAGTAATGTGTCAGCCAACAGGTGTGTTAGTGTATTAATGAAAACAATAAAAAATATTCTCATTCCATGCCTCCAATCGTTGTTTCAGTGTGTATTCCACGCATCGATTGCACTGGTCGCCTGAGTTCTTAGAGTTTAGACTGCCATGTCCTCATTGCAGTAATAAATCCACTTTCACCCGTAACATTTGCTATTTTGATGATTTCCTTGATTTCGTTTTCGAAGATCGTTGTAGTGGATCTAAACACTATACAAAATTCAGGTACGAACACAAGATCAAAAAGGTGATAAAAATGGAAAAAATTGACTCACAATAGTTCGATAAATTGCTTTGATTTAGAATCCCACTACACCAAATGTAGTATCCAATAGATACAATCCGTGGTGCCGTTCTAACGAAGCAGCACGCGCTGTGATAGATAACGTACGA
>JTDE01001354.1:91348-103462 GCA_014338405.1 Paragonimus skrjabini miyazakii | reverse complement strand
GATTCAACCCTCTACTCATCCAGACCCAGGTACGGACTACATTTCACGTTTACGACAGCACATGTCCAGCCTTCGCTTCATACCGACCCGTAAACATTGGCGTCGATAACAAAAATCTCCAGATTTTTTCACATGCAAAGAGACCTACGAAATCTGAAATGGGCTAGTGCGGCTGAAATGATATTTGCTAGTTTCAGCAGCCTTTTCAACTTTAAGGGGACACTGCAGCGTTTCAACGGCCCTCAAACTGACCCCGGAGGTGATACCCTCTTCTGCCTCGTGTCACTGCTTTCAACCTTTTTCGGAGACCTGAACGAGTTGGATAGGAATTCGGAACGACATGTAGCGAAAAACCGGTTCTTGAAGAGGATGCAGTCAGCAATGTGGTCACAATTCAGTCAGTCGTCCATCTGCTGATTGTGGAAGATCTGGCTGAGTAATTCCTTCAAGTGTTGTTTGAAAACTCCCTACCTGTCGGTTCGATCAGAGCAAACAGGTCAAATGAACTTATTGAACTTCGACTTGTGGTAAAAATTCTAGTCCAGGAAGAAACTTTGAATATGCGGAGGATGGAAGGGAATCATAGAAATGTGAGTTGTAGATACAGAAATATGGACGGTGAAAGATAATGTATTCAGTCGTCTACAGAAGCCCTTATTTGAACATACCTTTGCCTGGATCTGGGAATCCGTTAATAGGTGCGACCAATAATATGACAGTTTAGCCTAAAGGTGACGATCAGTAAGAGCTGAGAGTATTGTTTGATTATCACAGGAGTAGCGATTTTGTTGCGTAGATCAGAAGTAGGAAAATGCTTTGTCTGTACACAACAGTCGCTGAATAAGAACACGATCCAAGAGGGATTCAACCATACTACAGACTGATTGTTACAATCCGGGGAGTGCAAAATTACCATTTTTCATGTGAACAGCCTCAGAATAACAGAGGGTATTCGGAATAAAAGGCATTCAATACGTATTGGTCAGACTTACAGTTGAACAGTGGGGGATTTTAAAGTGTCAACTGCGTGGGGAAAATACCGGAAAAAGTAAGAGAGATAAGTGGGAAGGTTTGTTGCTAGCCGGTTTGTAAAGTGTGTTATTGAACTTGAGAAACACTACAGCAGTCAACTTACTCTCTGGAAATGAAGAGTATTGCTAACAGTTATTCACTGACGTACCAACAGTGTCACCTCTTGAATGAAGTAGTCATTTTAAATAAGCACTTCACTCAGTCAGTTCTGGTCAGTGAAATTGTCGCGTACCTGATCACAGTGTCCCAGAAAATCAAAACAATGCTGGCTTGAGTGACACTAAACAATCTCAATTTACTGGAAAAACAACAACCATTTCATGCAGAGGCAACAGTGTTTACGTTAACGATTGTTGCTGAGCGACAAAAATATTGTGTTTTTATTGACCTGTTCGTTACTACGTTTACTAGGTTGGCTTAATCGAGTTGGTAAAGGAGATGTAATTGACTGAACGTTTTACATTCGGAAAACCGTTCCAGGTTAATCTCAATAAAACACAGTGTAGCGACCTAGTTCGTTTTCGGACACTCAGCATCAGGACACATACATAACGTTTATAATGAACAATTTTGTCAGAGCGAAACTAACAAAATAAGTGATCTCATTATGGAACTTACATAATGATGGTCAATGCACTTGATTGGTCTCTTCTCATTAGCCACTTACGGTAATTTTGCATCATCGTTGGAACCCAACGTTTCATGGGATGGACTGAAGCAACCATCATACTTAATTGGAACGGAAACACTTTACATAAGACCGCACCGGAACACACCGCAACAGATAATCGAGTTACAAGAAGCACACTGACCGAGCGAGATCTTTAAATCCCAAGTGACGAGCTCCAGTATCGTTTTGGACAACTGGGGACTGCAGAAGTTTGTCGAACACCATACTAGCCTCCAACCAAACAGACTTATAAAAGTAAACAGTTGCGTAATCAAACAGTTGCTGGTAGGCAAATGAGGGCGTTGCTAGCTCATTGCTCCTCACTTCTGAACACAAGGAAAAAGTTGTTCTTCTGGCTAATAGATGGGGGAATTCCATGACCTCTAGACAAACAGGAGTGACAATATACGAATGTGGACGATTTAGTGAAGTCGGTGAGGGTGACCAACCGAAATCTTGCAACCTCGCAGAATGTCACATTGGATCCGCCAACCTCGAAGTTATCAGGTCGACTCACTGCATTCGATCTTCGTCTTAGAGCAAAGCATGGATACAGGCGGAATTTGGGCGCAAGAGGACATGGATTTAAAAAGTTCTTCGTCACGTAAAAAGTGCCATTTTTGACAATAATGGTCACTGACTAGTAGATTAGGCCGAGATCGAGAAGCACAAGCGTCGGACTCATCGAATTCAACCTTGTAAGTGGCTCGATCCCCCGATTGGAAGTGGATTCACACCAGGTGTGCCAGCACTATAATCAGCAAAAAGCAAATCGTTCAGTGAACGAAGAGTGTCTTAGCAACTTTTGCTGCAACCGGGACAAACCTTAAGCGCCAGAATCACGATAAGGATGGACGATCGAACTAAGTGCTCTTGAGTATTCCGAGGAGTAGGAGCATTGATTTGTTGAAGTAATTCAAAGACGTTGGCCGGCAATCTGGCAATGTTGTCATTGACACACGTTCTGATCCGGGACTATTTTTTATGTTCAAGTGAGTATTCTTATTCGTTGTGTTTTTGAATTATGTTGCCCACCTCGATCCACTTAATAGGTAACTCTTGCGCCCCTTTCTATTATTCACTGGTGACTATAGCCTAAATGAGAAATCTAGATTTGTGGTACAGTGTGCTGACTGTCTCTCACCGCACGCTGATCTATCACTGGAAGCCAGTCGTAGTGAGATGTGGATAATTGTTGGTCAGGTTATAGGGATGATTGTGAAACCAGCAACTCGTCTGAAAATAGAATCATCTTCAATGTACTCTTACTAAATGCCTCTGGATGCCACATTAAAGCGGTTCCCGAACGAGGCAATGTTTTTCTTCTTCTTTAGTTGTCTCGATGTCATCTGCCTACTTTACTGAGAGACAACAAAGTGTCGACTATTACCGATTAATTCTCAACAAAGATTGCTTGGTACCTCAGCTTACAAGAAGGTTGAGTGTCACGTGAACGGTAAATACAACAGAAAGTACTCCGAATAGGTTAAGATTTAATTTCGAATTGTTAACACGCTGGCCGAAACTTATTTTTGACCCGTTTACTATTTTCTCTCAGCAGATAAGAACGTTATGATCACTGTAATAAAACATTGTCACTAATGAGTAGTAGGGGATTTTGATTTTCATACAGATTGAACACCACCCACAGTTGATAGCAGCTATCACATTCCCGTAGATTTTCCAGTCGGCCCCTTTCGAAATAAAGCGCTAGCCTCAAATTTCGTTCCCATTAAGGCTCGTCAGTAATGCTTATCCTTGCCACAACCGGGACTAGAACGCCGACCACACTTTCCTGAGAATCAAAATCCCTACTACTCATCAGTCATCAAAATTCCGCTTAACAAGTTAATGATTTCTGTGATTTCAACTTGGTGAGAAGTCCTAGTCGAGGGGTCATTGATTGGAGTTAACAGACAGTAACTGTGTCTCCTCTCGAGGCGATCAGGCAACCTGATCATTACTCACAAGCGAAGATGGTTGAAGGTTCATAAATGATAATTCGGTCGTGCCTCATGTGCGGTCAATGGTTCGGCGGTAAACACGGTTGCCTCATGAAAAGCGTGGCCAGAGTTCTAGTCCCGGCAGTGGCGATGATATGCACTACTGAAGAGCTCTAATGAGAGCAAAACTCGAGTCTAGTGCTTCTTTTCGAAAGGGGCCGATTGGAAAGTCTATGGGAATGTGACAGCCGCGATCAATTGTGGACGATGTTTAATGTATATGAAAACTTTATCAATTGTTAGATTTATTACTACTGAGAAGTAGTTTGGTATATTTGGTAATTTCAAAGACCCAGTTGTGAAAAATCTGCACTTCGGCTAGATTCAAACCGGCGGCAACAACAACAAGCCAAGATGCGGCAATTGCTCTACTAGCTGAGCCACAAAGCCACACCGGAACCTCAGAAATGTTACATTTGGGTCTAGTTACCCACCAGACCAACTGTATCACAAGGAATCCACAAAACGATCGCGAAGATATATTTAGTAGCTTTCGCATTCCCATAGACTTCCCGATAGGTCCCCTTCGAAAAGGAACACTGGACTCGAGTTTAGCTCTCATTAGAACTCGTTAGTAATGCACATCCTCGCCACTGCCGGGACTAGAACTCCGGCCATGCTTTTCATGAGGCAACCGTGTTTGCCACTGTGACATTGACCGCACATTAGGCACGACCGAATTATCATATGTGAACACTCAATCACTTCCGCTTGTGAGTAATGATCAGGTTGCCCGATCACCTCGAGAGGAGACACAGTTATTGTCTGTTAAATCCAATCAATGACCCCGCGATTAGGACTTCATAGACAAGTCGAAATCTCCGATCTCATTAAACCTGCTAGGCGATATTTTAGATCACTGATGAGTGGTCGGGGATTTGGTTTATTTCAAGTTAAACATCATCAGCCATTGCAAAAGCTGTGATCAATTGTGAGTGATGTCAAACTTGGAATAAACCAAATGCCTGACTACTCATCAGGAATATATTTAGTAGTTCTGAAGCAAAAGTGCATCCGTTAGGCACGGATGCACCTATGTTTGAATAGAAACGTATGCATTTTCGTACTAAATATCTATTGATTCGTGCTTGTTACAATCACGCACTCGATCGACTGGCTTGATTTCCAGCCGGAGAAAAAGACGTGAACACCAAGATGTTTATTACAAAGACCGCCAAGAAAACGAACAAATTAGGCACAGCAACAGTGCCAGTAATAGCTTTTAAACAAATCTGGTTATAGAGGGTCAACGACAAAACGAAGAAAAACAGTTCATGTAAAATTTGAACGTACGAGTGTTCAATTGTACAAATGAAATTTAGCTGGCTAATTGGGATACTATACAGTTATTCACTCGACGTCGAATTTGCCTCAGAAAATGTGGACCGAAAAATTCCAGCTTCATTTCAAGCAGTCAGCACATGACTCTACCTGTAGGTTTGCAGCCCTTAAAGATGATGACACCCGCGACCCTGAATCTACGGGGCGTTGCACGATTTGCTTTGCTCTCTTTGTCAGGAGATGGACCTAATTGCAAGATCCGGGGCAAATGTTTTGACTATTCCTACTTGTGCTTTGCAATTGACCAACACCGGGAAATACCTTGATCGAGGATCCCAATACGAAAGAAGTCCACGAAAGCGCTTGAATACTTTGTTGTTGACGGTACTGGACAATCAGGACAATCAGTGATTTCCTACGTTTGGACGAGCACCAGATGACGAAATATCGTGACCAAAAGATTTGATTTGGCTAACAGCCAACCAATTGTTTTGGGACTAAACCTTAATCTAAGTGACTCGGTCAGCGTACAGGGTTGCTTTATAATCTTCTGAGGATCTTCCTAGAAACCACGTTGAGTATCTGATTAGTTTGCAAAAGTGAACATCATGAATTTCTGTCAAGCAGAAGGAACAGCGGTCAAGCTATTGAGCAGACCCCTATACTATTATAATCCATCAGACAGTAAAGAGTTGAACAGGGACTTGGAATCATCAATCATTAGCATTTGATGGATAGCTCGACAGCTATCGGCAGTACAGTTTTCGACCACAATTGGTTTAGTCAGCATTTGGACGGCGTTGCGTAAACGGACTTCATGGTTTCTTAATAAGTCTGTCATGAAAGGGCGAACCTATTCTGAGTAATGGGTTGGTTTGAGCAAGTTCTCGTCAACCATAGTTTATATGAAGGTGTGTACTTTTAACAGAAGATACTGGTCTTGACTACAGTCTAACAGATATGTTGTTATTCAGAAATGCCATACGCCTTCGCACTCTGGGAAGTTACCCAATTTCATGAAGGAACAGCTGTGAAGACAATGACTTCAGATCCTCCACAATGACTGAAGCAGTTACGATTCGGTTGGCGCACAATCTAACATTTAAACAAACATTGCAACCGAAATAAAAAGTGTTACATCGTAGTGCACAATGCTCCTACCACAACGTTCGCACGTCGTCATGCAGAAACGGTTTAAAAAACGTTAAACTGAGATGTGCACGGAATCATTGAAACAACCACTAAAGATGTCAGAAGATGTCTTAGGTGACAGACAGATAGTTTTACATGGCAAACACACGAAACAATGATTGTAAGAGCTGTTACGTTGAGCACCACAATAAGTTAGTTTTATAGAACCGTTCACAACCAGGAAAACTGTACTTGAGTCATTTAACAGCAATTTAAATTGAATAGAAAGAGAAGCTTTATTTAAACAGTACCATTTAGCGGCACAAATATAAATTGTATTGGATGGAAGCTTAGTAACAATGCAGTGGTTACAGCATGAAGAAAGCAGACAGGTGAAAGCATCCAGTTTGTTGCAGAGCTGTTACTGTTATGGCAGAACATGTTTCAAGATCTGCTTAATGCAATTTGTTTGAATGTGAGTAGACCTTATCCAAAGGACACGATTTCTTAGCCAGAATTCAACCCGTTACGGAGATATGGATCAGCATATAATTCGAATGTATCTGCGCACTCACGTGAACCCGAAGTAAGTTATATCGCCTTCTACAGAAAAAAAACATTTCATATACATTCTTAAGACGTCTGGTAGCTAAATACGTCACCTATCTTCGTATTTTTCTAGGTTTCAAACGGTTCCGTGTTTTGGAGTTCAAGGCCAGTGTGAAGTTATTTCAAGTCGTGTTATTTGTTCATTCTCATCCGTATCAATTAGTCGCATCCCTGTTCAGTAGAATTCGGTTATAAGATTAAGTTCTTTCTCAGCAGTCGCCAGTGTTGCAAAAATTAAGTTTGCGATCAAAAGTATTCACACGGACACGATCAGTCTTGAACGATAGAACATGGTGCAAAACTATAACACGTTCTTACTAACTTGCTGCGGTTTTTGTGACGTCATACGCACGCTTGCATATTAATTTAGAGGCGTTTCTCCCTCGGTTGCCTCTTCAGAAAGCTTTCTATCATTAAGCGTAGAATCAAGAAAGTTTCCTCAATTTTATTCAGTGACGACTGTAAATGTACCTACAAAGAAATCTGAATATAATGGTATCCAACTGTTCATCTAATGTAGACTTGAACAACGAAGTAAAATAGATGGAAGCCCTGATGTTTGTTCAAGATGGGTATTGTCTTCGTATTGTGAACATAAAAATCGTCGGCTTATTTGACGTAAAAGATGTTGAAGAGATTTACCTTTATTTTGTTTGCTTAAATATATTGCGAAATTAAATCAGCCAACTTAATTATGTGGTCCTCGGAGTGACTCAGAGGTCTCAGCGTATTGCATTTCCCAATTGGTTCCGATTAACTCTACCATCGTGTAGACTAAAACCGCGATACCAAGTTGTAATTTTCAAGGTTAAAAAAGGATGGACATTCACAAAAGCATGTATTGTACATTTAAGACGCATACAGGGGTGCGAAAGCAATAAGATAACAGGCTCACTTCAGTTACGTGAACATAGTAGGGCACCACAACAACGGACAATGTACCATTCTGGTTATCAATCCACCACTTTGCAGCTGCAGCCTGATTATTTTGCCACATCCAGCCCGCTTGTTTAGGCACTTGTTGGCTACAAAATGTGGGAAACTCAAATGATAAGACAGAGCTCTTTCTAACTGTTTGTTCTTCGTGAGGGATTGAAGATAATGCGATTTAGAGATGATCGTCACAGGACGACCATCGTATTCCGAATTGGGAAGATCTGAATCGCTTCTACTACTTCCTATCAACGGTCAAACGATTAACATCAAATTCCACAATAAACCCTTTTGTCTACAAAGCAGTTCGGACCGATAGCTAGCATTCAAAGTGTGAAATTTCCGAGCTTCTGGTGTGGCTTTGTAGTCCAGCTGGTAGAACGCTTGCCGCGTTTAGGCATGCTGTTTCTGTCACTGGTTCGAATGCAGCCGAGACTCTGACTTTTCACAACTGGGTCTCACCTAATACATCACATCTGCCAAACTGCTCATTAGTAATACAATAGTTCATTTATTTAGGCGATACGTCGGAAACGTTTGGACTTGCCAAGACAGGGTTATGGTTTAAATTTCCGGGCGGGATAAGAATTTCACAAGGTGAATATCACACGGTTGGCAGTTGATCTCTGACTTCAGATTAATTAACTCACAACTTTAAACCCGCACATACCCGTCAACCAGTTAGTAGAATCTCTAGAAGCAATAAGTTTGTCATCGTTTTCTCTGTTGCAGACTGTGGTCGCGCACGCCAAGTTTGGCCAACTCAAGTTATTTCTGTATTCACGCGAAAGATCATAACCTATATCTACTATATGAATCATTTCAGTAAATTATGTCATTCTTTTTAATAAGAAGGCTCACTTTGACCAGCCTAGGACAGAAGAGAAGTGAGAAACTTCCGTAGGGGTTCATTTTGTGTTAGGTTTGAACCGAACAAACTGTAGGATTTTCGAATCTTCATACTTAAACGGAGGGCATTCAAGCAGAATAAACCATCTGGTGGTGTACTCTAGGCACAAAAAATGATGGAAATTGAAGAGGAATTTTTCTTCAAATTTCCGGTAAGCCAAGATGTGATTATACAGACAGGAAAATCAGCTACCGTTTTATTTAGGGCGATGCCTCATAGATCTGCGGTTGGGCTTCCACTTCTTGGCATAAAGATGTACCAGTAGACGACCAGACAGTAAGTCAATACGGAATAGTGCAAACGTACAGAATTTCACGAAGATTTCAATGGTGTTATATGTGATGTCACGTGCCTAACTTTGCTAAATACGAAAAACGAGTTTAGACCACATTATAATGAAAGTAAAACAAATATACACTGACGTTTTTGTGTAGAGCAACAGAACGGTCAATGGAATCATTGAGTACGGAGTCTACCAACAGAGAAACCGATACAACCTGAAGTTTGTCAGGGCTATGGAAGTGAATCTTCAGGAAAAGATAAACGGAAAACATTGTTTTGGTCTAACTGTGAACAATCCGACAAACTCTCCAAAGCAACATTTTTCTCATATGTTAAATCTATTCGCTAATCAAGGCATGTCGAATTCGTGAAACGATAGTATATGTGCATATTTCGGGACTAACGCAGTATTTCACGCAGTATTCACTAACAACGAAATATCCATTATTCAAAACGTGACTGAACCAGAATGCGATCGTAATAACGAAATCCCAATATTCCAATGTGTATCTCAACATTGCTCAACAACGTGGCCAAATCGATATATAGGATTACTGGAACAAGTTTGTTTGCAACAATCACAATCGTCACGATTCAAAGGAATGTTATATTTGTGATAACATGAACATTGTTTAATTTTTACTGTTTGAAATTTGCATTCCGGTGAGTTCTTGCAATTTGTGTTAGTAATTTTCTGTGCCTCGTTGTCTTACTGAACCTTAGACAAAATCCAGTGATGAATCCTCGACAGTATGTGTGTCATAGTTTAGTTGGTCGGTGTGAAACATACAAAATATCCTATCCGGCGGGTTTAGTACTCGGCGTATCCTTTTACTGTATTACCGCATTACGTAGTACATCTCAGAAGGAACGTCAAGTATTACCATAATAGCAAACAACTGTGGACTGTAAACACTGTGTATTAGTTCTCACTGTATGCTTCCGACGGATCGACACGAATAGCTGAATGCAACAATATTCTAACATAGTGCCAGTAAATCAGTTATTCTACGATTGAGCTTAGAAGTGGAGGTGCATCGATAGAATGAAACATACTCTTCAGTATCCAGAGAGGATTCACTGGGATATGACTGAGTTGCGGATTTTGTGACGTCGTTACCAGTAGACGACAGTTCGTGCTTTCTAATCGCTTTTCTACGGCAGATGCATAAAAGTAACTTACATTGTCCGTTACTAGAACTTGTGACATATTTCTGTCATCAAACTGCTTGAAAAACAGCTAGACAAGATGGAGTATTAAAGCAGATCTGCGGTCACCATGAAAAAACAATAGTGACCAGCACTTAGCAAGTCTTTAGGGGTGAATCTCACCAATAATCATGAATATGTAACTAAACTTCATAGGATATAGGTCACAGAAGACATATCGATGATTAGACTAGGTGTTCTGAACAAAACCCGAACAATTTCGACAAATGCGATTAGGGTTTACATTGATTTTTGTCCGGCATACCGTCGATTTGGAGAAGGCCTTAATATGAATAATAGGAAACCACTGAGCAAAGTGAAATCGGACTGGTAAGTGTATTAGTGTGACGCGATGTGCTATCAGGAGTAACCACCAGTTATTCATGACAGGTGATTGAGTTGGAAACCTTTCAATTTGTAACAGAACTCAAACCTTTATGCAACAAAGAAATAACCATGTGGAAATATTTTGCGTCACAGACAGGAATGGTACGACCGGCTGATAATTGTTGTATTGTTGAGCAGTATGTCTCAGTTTTCTCATCACTTATGCTGCATCGTCGGGCTGATAGTTTAGGTTAACGATGCAGAATGAATAGGCAGTGTAAATCTACATACCCGGACCTTGGCAGTGGATCACGGTGTGTGAGATTTATATTGGTCCTATTTCCGACAAACACGAAATGTTGGGCCGTATATTGCCTACATTCACTGTGTAGGGTTGATTTGATTAACTTTTCCGTTAAGCCACTTATGATTACCTGCAATTCCATTGTGTGGATTTCTGTGAAACTGACTGGATATGACACAGTTTTACTGGCGTCATCTAAAACCATTACATAGTTTGTCAGTCTTCGCATCCCGAAAATGCACACAAAGTTATCGTAGTTTGAAGTGTAGAGTTTGTTGAAGCACCGGTGGGTTGATGACTGCAATAAGACGATTATTGAACAGAGAATGTAACAGCTTGTAAACGTACATTATGCTGATTGTGTGTAATGTAAGAGTTGTGTAATGTTTGCCTCCAATCCCTCACAGCCAAGACGGTGAAAAGTCAGGATTTGGTGACAAAAAGTCGTGGCGAACTAAACCAGTAAAAATTATAGTGTAAACAGTTACTGCCATTATATGTATCTACAAAACAGTAGACGTAAAAAAGCATAGACAACATTTCGAATAAGTTCGAGTAATGAAAGCGAAATATTCCTCTGGGGGTAGAAAGCGATAAACTCAACGGCACAGTTACAATCAAACCATGTGAGGACAGAGCAGTTCACATTTAGGTAACGGGATTACCATAATGTTTAACGGCAAAAAATGACGCGAATTCACCACAGTGTGAGGGGAGTAATTGTGTTTTCGCCACGTTTTCACAATGGATTCAGCTTAGTCTCGTATTCAAATGAGTGCGTCAGGTACATTTATGACAGATGTTACAGTCAAAATGACGTCTGCGTCGTTCAGGTGGTGAGCCCTACAGTGCGTGGCAGTGAGATTTTACAGTATTCCACCTTCTTGATTAATGTAAACCACTTTACGTGATTTTTGTAATGTAACATTGCGTAAGTGTTATGTGTATACCGATCAGAAGTCCGCAGAAGCGCACGGGTGTGCAGCTTTTCGAAACAGCAATCCTACCTAAAAGGTTGAGACAGATTGAGTTTCTGAACTTTTATTGTAGGTGCTCACAACATCCATTGATTTCATTAGGCCTGAAGTAGGTGGTACATGCAACTCGCAAATGAGTTTTGAATTGTTTACTTTGCACGAGATTTTTATATTAACAAGAAATTGACAGGTTAGGTACCTACAATAACGAGGCATTTATGTTGGCCAACTGTTGCACAACTTGGAGAAACCAGATTCCGTGGATAAAATACTAATTTATAAGGCAACAATTTTGTTATCGTGGTCTGTATAGTTACTTCTGTATCCAATTTGCCACGCGGTTTTTATTGACATCTATTCTAACATATTTTTAGGTAAGTACAACTTGGTTTTGCGTTTTTGATAAGTTACATAGCTTGATGCGAACCATTTGTACACTCTGTCGA
>JTDE01001354.1:58883-91121 GCA_014338405.1 Paragonimus skrjabini miyazakii | reverse complement strand
GATGTTTAGAATGTTAACGATCAACAAATGTCTCTTCCTGACACGCATATCAGGTGGTTCACTACAATGAGCCGTTTATAAAGGCAGGGACTTGTCAATACCTATACTTCCATAACTATATGCCGCTCAATCTCAAACGTGGCCTTGTACGTTGTCTGACGACTAGAACAAACAGGATCTGCATAAAGAACATGAAAGAAGAAGGATTCAATAATTTACGGGAGATTCTTAATGCTGATATCTATCCCGGAAAGTACACTATCGAAAGACCATCCCGACCCACAGTGGACACTGTCAACTAGACAAAATTCTTCTTAGCTTTGTTATTCGAAAGTGACGTAACGGTGGATTTGATATCGTGTCAAATAACTAATACCACCAACACGGCCTAATGTCCCGCAAGCCACATTGCCAAATTTCACTCGAAGAAGACGATATCGCTGAAGTTGAAGAATAACGTGCTTAATAATGTTTCCGTTTTCTTGATCTGTTCACTTGTCTACTGCTGTGATTCTGTATGCACAGGTCACTCTACTAGGCATATATCTGAAAGAATCCGCGAAAGCTACCTACTTGACTTTTCTCTGGGACAACTGAATGCGACAATCCTGGCTAACTGGAGTGAGTGTGATCTACACGCAGACACGGAGTGAATGTTTTATACTGTCTGGTCGGTCTCTGTCGCCTCGTCGCGAAAGATCAAATAACACCTGCTGTCAAAAGTCAAGGCAGTCGCAATCCGACTACATCACCCTTAGTTGTGTGTGCAGAAAGAGTTCATTCAAGCCCTGGGGCTTCCTTAGCCAGTCACGGTCAACTGGCCCGTGAAACAGTTCGTCATCGTTCCCCTAACTCAGAGTGATTACCACTGATTACTGAAGAACGGCTTTGTTTGTGTTCTTAACCGCAGTGAATTGGCGTTGATCATTTATCTAGTCACATTACCTCTTCTTCATTCGTTGATCAATAACTTTCTAATCGTCACTTAACCTTGTATACATGTATCAACAGAAGAGGGGAATTTATCGTGCACAGTCTAATGGTTGGAACTCGATTAATCTCAAATCTTGTTATTCGAATGTCAACCGTTGAAGTGTTCTTGTCACCTGCACTGCTGTATGGGCTCCACTGGGCTTGGGAATTATATCACGAGTAAACTAGTATTTTTTCACAACACATGTGACACTGAAACTTGCACCTGAGCATAAAATTGTATTCATTAGGATGTAGCCACGTTAAGGACGTAACCACATGTTCAAGATAAATGTCAACGACTGTTTGCTAACTAGGTGCGATTGGTTTGATGAAATGTTTGGAGAACACAGATCACGGTGTCGTGTGGGGTTTTACACCCAAGCCGATGGGGTGCTGTTTTTTCTAGGGCGACGGAACTGAGGTCATCTTATGAACCATATGGTTCTTGTTTCTAATATCCGATTGCTTTTCCTATGCGTATGTCATTACAATAGATTCTTTGTTTTAGGTGCCACCTATGAGCGTAGGTGAAGCTGTGATGACATGCGTTGTTAAAACTTATCACCAGCAAGAGCGAGTCAAGGTAAGTTAGTGTTGAGCTGTTTGACCTCATTTCTGTCACCAGAAACCAGTAGAGCAAATGATTGCTTTGCTAATGAGTCTACTATATCTTTAAGGAAGCATCTGTTCACCAAGCGGAAAGTGTCCCCTTTTAATCAAATCTTCAAACGCAAGCAATGGCTGCAAACACTGATCACCAGCTCATTGGGAGTTAGTAGGTTTAAACGTTCTTTAAGACTATTCAGATGTACATAGAGAGTTCTTCAGAAATCACAACTTGGCAGTTAATCTAGTTTTCGTTCCGCTGTCTTAAGAATAGACAAAGTAAAATTGATCTAAATGTTTTAGTCGAAGAGAGATTGTGAGGTCACCCGTGCGATCCTAAAACAATTCTGGGGTTAACATTATGTGGTTCTGTAACATTTGTTATGCCAACTTGAGAACTTGAGCAAAACACTTTTACAAACAGATTTCGGTTTTACTACCAGATCATAACGGCTTCTGCAGCCGCCAGGTTGCGAAGTTTCGCGTCCTTTTTGTACGTACATGTAAGGGAAAGATGGAAATTAAAAATGACACTTTCAATCAGTGAGTTCAATCTGTTAAATGGGCTAACTATTAAAACACCAGTGTTACTAACATATCGTCAACCACAAAGGGTTTATGTTCATTTATTCTTTCCGATTAGCTCCTCGTTATGAGATCGACGTTCCATGCTCCACAAGAACAGGAAACTGAGTAAATTCAGGATGAGCGTGCATTGCTGGGTACTGTGTTCTAGTTGAAGATGTGAAATTGGTTTAGAAGTGAGCGATATTCTTACGTGTATGGTTTTCAGAACTTCAGTCAACCATATATTTACCATCTGATTGTTGTGCGGGAGGTTAAGGTAGACCGTTTTGCACCCAAAAGGAGGTTCGTGTCTCTGCTATTCCATCAGTCAAACGTTTTGGGCTGATAATTCTTATGGGTGCACACTAACACGAAACGTTGGATACGACAGATGGAGCTGTGAGTCCTAGATCCTGTGAGTACAACTTTTGTTCGTGCACCTCACCCACTTTGCTTCACGCGTAGAAAGTACTGAAAGCGAGCGCATTGCTTGCAACTCACGCAACGCTAACGCAGTCTGTCAACATCATTCACCAGTTGTAAATCAGTCAACGCTATTCGTCTGCCTAACGCTGTTTCTTGTCTGTACGGTGTACACAACGCAGTGCTTGGGTACTTCTATCCATTCTGTTTGCTTCAGAAATCTAATGAACGGGTTGGCAACCGATGTACCAAGAGGTGACCAATTCCGATACCACCGTTGACACCTATTCCTAGTATTTAATTAAACTGTACGTTATCTGTGCAAGTCAATAAGAATTCCATTAAACCTCCACTTAGCAACCCAATGGTTGAGTCAGTCAAAAAGATGCAATCATTCAGCTCAACAGTTTTCCGAAACGTTATATTTATGAATAGGACGCACGCATCTATTGATGACAGGTTTTTATCCGCAACCTATTTTTTCGTGAAGAGAGACATCACTGAGAATATGTTTAGCCAATTCCAAAAGACCTGTTGTCTTTTAAGTCATTACTTGAAAAAACAAATTGGCTAGATCCAGAATAGGGCATAGAAATAAGCTGTCTTTATGGATATTCCATGTCATAGCTGGTGAAGGTCCACTGCTTGCCTTTTCTATTACAACTCTTAATATTTTAATCGTCTACCCCACAGAGCTTTAAGCTCGTCCCTTAATACGTCGTTTGTCCCACTGCGTGATAACTCACCCCCAGACTTATGGAGCGAGTCAGTACCGTCCGGTTTTCGGGCTCGTTGAGGCCAGCTGGCAGTGACAACCAAATCTACCGCGTTAAATACGTCAGCGCCAAAAGTACAAAAATCCACATCCTGGCAGTTTTGGGGGTCATTTAATTCCGGTAGTGAGGTCCGACTGCATGTGTTAATGACTTCTCGTCTAAATTCTCAGGCCGTCATAACTTGTATTTGTTACAGCATGGTGCTGTTCTTTATCCATTTTCTTGGTATGGCTTACTCAGCAGATACAGTTTTTGATAAACTGCACGACAAAAGTTGTCTAGAAGATCAAAGAAAACTATCAACATTCAGATCGCCGCTTAGGGACGGTATTATATAACAGTCTGTATTGGTTTGTATCACGCAATGATGCTAAAATTCTAAAAATCTTAAGATGGGCACCACTCCTTTTCAATTACTTAATGTACTTTGAATGATCTGGACACCTTTACATTCACTAAAGTGAAAAATCCGGCAGTAAGTAAAGTGGCTGAAATATTCGTCAGCTTCTTACGAATCGCTTGTATATTTGGCATAATCTTGCGGTCATTCTCGGTGATTGTGCGGCCTAACTGTTAGTTTTACAGAACTATTGAACGACTAGAAATTGTTGTCGAAATCTGTGAACCTCCTCTTCAAGGTGACCGATATTCAACTTACATTTTGTGTTGTCACAGTTAGTTCAGACCTCAAATTGCTTGTAAGAAATATTCAACCATGCTGCCTTTTCATGCCTTTCACCGATTGTGTTTGGGCTGATTCCTTTATACAACCAATTCATTCGTATGGTATCTGGCTAATAAACTTTACTGCATTGGGTTTGTATGTACATCTTTCGTTGTCCCCTATCTTGCTAAATTCTTGCATAACAAAACTAAAGTTTTCACGGAAATATTCGTTTCTTTTGCGCAGTTAAGGAAATGAAGTGCTTCTCTTAAGATATACTGTGATTTGGCAAGCTGTCGCAATTATATCGAAGAAGCATGACTTGTCTCATCTTGCGCACTTTCGACGTTTTTGTTCTTGTCTAGGCAAATAATAAGCAATACCCTTATGGTGTTAACACTAAAAACAAATTAACTTCTTACTATTGTTGATTATTTCGCTTCTGCGTCACAATTATCTAGTTATTTCAATTTGAACATCTCCCACACATGATCAAAGCCTATCCCGGTTTGTCGATGGTGGTCACTATCCTTTTGAACGACACTTTAACAACCTTGGTCTTAGGTCCTAAGTTTTAATCAATTTATCATGGGTTCTGAGAATGTTAATTTAGACATGATCTATAGATTAACTTTTGCAGCTTATCTGTGTCTTGTTGATCGGATGGACATAGTCAACATCTTTATTTCAAGGACCAGTGGTGAGTTGGTGATTTCATAGTTTGGTCGTTGAGTGGTTAATTTTGATTCAGACTAACCACACCAGTGTACATTAAAAAAAGCCACTGTGCAGTTCGTTTTTTTGATCAGTGTTTTTCAGCCTACTATTCATGTCTTCCGCTTTTCGGTCCTTTTTATCTATGTGGTAATATTCCAAAAGTGTTGTGGTACAACCGTATTGAACGATATTATGGGATATAAGTGTAACTAACATGAGTTAACATAGTTGGCGGCTGTCTTGTTGCAATAGCAATTCCGTTGAGAGATTTCGATTACATGGAAAACTCGATTGAATTCTCACTCAAATAGATAAGAGTTAAAATGTCCGACAAAAATAATTTTCAAGTTGAACATCACCCACAATTTATCGCAGCTGCCGCATCCCCATAGACTTTCCAGTCGGCCCCTTTCGAAAAGAAGCACTAGACTCGAGTTTCGCTCTCATTAGAGCTCGTCAGTAGTGTATGTCCTTACGACGGTCAGGACTAGAACTCCTGCTACACTTTCATGAGGCAACCGTATTGACCACTGCGCCAATGACCTCACATTAGGTACGACCGAATTATCATATGTGAACACTCAATAACTTTCGCTTGAGAGTAATGATCAGGTTGCCCGATCACGTCGAGAGGAGAAACAGTTACTGTCCTGTTAACTCCAGTCGATGACCCCTCGACTAGGACTTCTCTCCAAGTTGAAATCACAAAAATCATTAACTTGTTGAGGGGGTATTTTGATTACTGATGAGTAGTAGGGATTTTGATTCTCAGGAAAGTGTGGGTGATGTTCAACTTGAAATTAACAAAATCCCCAACTTCTCATCAGTAATCGAAAATAATTTTGCCTATTCCTAACTTTCTTGCGATATATGCATAAGATAACTAATAACCCGGATATTCTGTTTGGTGAGTATGTATTTAGTCTGATTTGTTGTGATATTTTGCAGCTCAAAAAGACACTTATGTAATCTAACCTCAAACTGAATACTCTAAGCCGCAAATGGATTTGTCACGTAATTCCAAATTTTCGTCTATGGTAAACCACTAAATTGAAATGCCATCTTGTCATACAAATGATTCAGCTGTTCAACGCATCCACACGCACCTGCCCGTAGTTGTCATAATTCATCTTATATGTGCACACATCCGTAGCGGCTGTCCAGTGCCGTATCGACTGCTAGACCGACAGCACTTGCTTCAACCATCTGGTCCCAATATATGTGGTGATATTCTAACTCACCGCATCACCGTGTTCCACACCCAACCCCCTGCTACAGTTTGTAACTATCGCTTAGTCAGTAGGATGCCCCGGTCATACAGTGATTACATAAAATCGTTTATACTCAAAAGTGAAATGATGTCTAACGATGGCCGGCCATAAGACATTAAAACCCGTTATAACCTGAAAATGTGAGCTAAGCTTGCGTGATAGAAGTTTCGTGTGGTACGATATTTTTGTATAATATCAAGTGAATTTGCTTTATGTATGTCAGAATATCTAAGTAATATTCGTTTGTCTGTCTATTGACAAAGATTTCTTGGAAGTGATAATTTTTCTACCAAGGTAGTTTGATGTAAGGTTGAATGTAGTAGAACTTGCAACAGTTAAAGCAAAAATAATGTGGTCACCTGAGCATAGCATAATAGAATAAAATAGAATAGAATAATATTATTAGCAATACAAATTCTATGCTCAACAGTGCGTTGGTGGATTCCAGCGTGAACTGTTTGAGAAATCCTGCCGGGGCAGTCGATCCCCTGGATCATTTGGTGAATTCCATATGAGACAGTGGGACGGGTGGGTAACCGAGTCCAAATGTGAAATTTCCGAGCTCCTGGCGTGGCTTCGTAGCTCAGCTTGTAGAGCGCTTGCCGCGTTGAGGCATGGTGCTTCTGTCACTGGTTCGAATCCAGCCGAAGCCCTGACTTTTCACATTTGGGTCTCATCTAAACAACGAGTATCCGTGGAGCTGCGTCCTGTCAAATTCCCTTACCGTCGAGCTGGTTGAGATTATTACTTCACGATTCAAGTAATAATCCACTTGTATTCTTCACCAAAGTTAATACTCCATACTATATATCTTTAATGTATATATGTTCATCTTAACTGAACAGCTAACACACGTTTTCATTTACAAGAATGAGAAGCAACCTTTCAAACAGTGAGTACGGAACTGTTGAAGTACCTTTGTGATAAATAAACCAGTTACTGGAACCGACGCCCTTCTAACTTCATATTCATTTAAACAAATGGTAGGTAATCTTTATTACCGATTTAGTCGAAGCCCAGATCTTTAAGAGATGAATGGTTCCATAAAGAACATATCTACTATACTACGCGCCAGTAATACTAGCGAAACAAGGGTAAATTCTGTTAGAACCCTTGTGAATATCGAAGTTACATCCAGTGAAGCCATACGTTCTCTCTGATATTCGCATTCTTTACAGTCTGGACGAGCTCGAAAGTGTCATTTTGGTTATGAAGATAAGGATTTTGGGAAATTGGCTCAAGAATATTTGAGATATAATGATAAGGTAAATGTGGTGAAAATATACTCCATTCACGGTTTTTTCAAACCTGGACACAAAGGAGTTCTAACAAAGGACCAATCCAAACGCCGCATTGAAGATACTACATCAGGACTGCAGGAACAGTTTCAGCGTTACGCCTTCAGTTATTCGCCAATTTCTTCGTTTTATATTGCACCAATTAACGTACAGTTTGTGACTTTGTATGTGTCAGTATGATTAGTAAATGATAGAATGTGATTTCTTTAATACTGGTGTACACCCATAAATTTGAATTTTTGTCTCATAAATATGAACTGGCTACTGCAACTAGCGCAGTGAAAATAAGCGATCGTAATATACTACTCATACCACTGCTATTCAGTAGTAGGACTACGGCATATATTTTGACATCGTACAAGCCGCAGGAAAAATGCAGGAAGGAACATCAAAATGCAGCATTGTTCATAGTGGTCCATGCTACTTAAAGGAACTGAGCATTGACGTCTGCGGCAGCCGAGACGGTCTGGGGCCGAAAACCGCGTGCAAATGAGTGGTTTTGTTTCTGGTCTTGTTTAAATGCTTAACCCATGTGTTGCTTTGTCGAATAAACAACTCTTGTGCCATCCGCGTTCTTGGATCACAACAATTGGTGCCGTGACCAGGATTGGAGGATGAAGATCCCATGGCCGCAGCCGTTTGAGAATGGGGACGTCCGGAGCTTCCTGGAGGACTTCGGGGACGTGGCGGAGACGGTCGGAGTGAAGACCGACCGGGCGAAGCTGGCTGCCATATGAATGCTGTTCAAGGGCAAGGCGAAGGCGGTTCTGGAGGCGGCGCGAAGAGGCCCCACGAAGCTGGAGTGGGCCGCCGCAAAGGAGGCGCTGATCGCCGGGTTCGCCAGCCCAGCCGATTGCCAGGAGGCAATGCGGCAGTTCAAGGGCGCCCGGCTTGGACCAGGTGGCGACGCTCTCGTGTATGCCGTGTCACTGCGGGCAACGTTGTCAAGAGCCTTGCCACATTTGGACCAGGATTCGAAACAACGCATGCTTACAGATCATTTCTTGGACGGAATGCCACCAACAGTGCGGGATCGGCTCAGGGTGGCTCTCATCGCACTTCCGATGACGTTGGAACAGCTGGCTGATGCGGCTCGACAACTGCTGGCAGACAACTCTCCGACAGTCAGCGAGTTGAAGACGAGTGAACCAAGTGAACTGAATGACCTGCGAACCGCAGTGGAAAAGTTGACTCAAGAAGTGGCCGCTTTGAAGATGAGGACGGAGCAGAACCGTGGCGACGTCTGTTACAGATGCGGAAGACGTGAACACTGGCGAAGATTTTACCCGCGGGGTGAGAAAAGGTTTCATGTAAATAAACGTTTTGGTGATTGTTTTTGTCTGAGAAGGGTGATCCGATAATAGGGGCGGTTGATAAGACAGCAGTTCAGGCGAGGATAAAAATCAATGGTAACTCGGAGTGCTGTTTGATTGACACTGGGGCGGCGATTTCATTGATTAGACCGGGACCGAAAGAAACTGTTCAGCCGTGTGCGATGGTCGTTCGAACGGTCGGTGGGTTTACACTCAGAGTGACGGGCATTGCGGAATATTATGTCGGACTCGATGATCACGTAGTCAATCGTTCGTAATTTCCCCCGACGCACGCCAGACTATATTGGGAACGGATTTTCTTGAACGCGCTGAGGCTGTGATTTATTTGAAGCATGGTAAACTCGTAACAAAGTATGGAGTGGTTCCATTAGGGAGAAAACACAAGCCTCAGCTTGGACAAATTGAAGCGAACGCAGCCAGAGCAACACCAGTCTGTGACAATCGGTTGCTGAATGAAGTGATATGCAAATCCCGAAAGCTGCTCACCACGGATCATGACCCATATGGCTACTGTGACTGGATTGAACATGAAGTCTTCATCAAGCCAGACCAATTTCGACCATTCCGGCCCAGAAGGACTCCGGTTCACCCGCAGCCGAAAATTGAACGACAAGTGAAGGAAATGCTGAAGGAGGAAATTATTGAGGAGGCTGATAGCCCGTTCAATTTTCCTGTTCTGTTGGTGAGGAAGCCCAATGGGAGATTTCGATTTTGTGTCGACTTCAGAAGACTCAACGAGATTACAGTCAACAAAGTGGTAGCAGTCTCAGCCGTGGCAGAAATTCCCGACAAGCTACAGAACGCCAAGATATTTACAGTGCTAGACCTGCGGTCTGGATGTTGGAAAGTTCCAATCAAGCAATCGGATCGAGACACAACGGCGTTCACAGTGGGAGAAAAGCAATATCGCTTCAAACGTAGGCAATTCGGACTGTCAGGCGCCCCGTTCACTTTCAGACGTCTGATGTTGAAGGTGCTGGAGGGATTGAACAATACTGTCGTCTACGGAGACGATATCGTCATCTACAGCGGGAATGAGTCGAAGCATAGCGGACACGTTTCAGCTGTGTTGCAGAAGATTGAACAACAGTTGATCAACAGTTCAAAGTGTCAACTGCGAAACAAACGGTAACACTACTCGGTCACAAGGTCGGTCAGGGCGAGATCCAACCGATTCCTGAGAAACTGCTTACGATCGAGGCCATTCCGGTGCCAACATCGAAGAGGACGTTGAGACAGTTTCTTGGTCGTGTCAGGTTTTATAGCCGTTTTATCGAGAACTTCAATGAACTAGCCAGCCCGTTGTACGAAATTCTGGAGAAGGATTGCAAATTTCGCTGGACGGATAAGGCCAATCAAGCGTTCGTCGAGATCCAACAATTGATGAGGGAGGGACAGCTGACCCTGAAGTTGCCAATGACTGGAAAGAGCTTCGTTGTTGCAACGGATGCGAGCGATGTGGGTATCGGAGCTGTACTGAAGCGGGAAGGCGGTATTGTGGAATATGCCAGTCGAGTATTAACTCCTGCTGAACAAAATTACTCAACGACAGAGAAGGAGTGTTTGGCGATCGTGTGGGTATTGGAAAAATGGAGGCCTTATTTGCTCGGCCGAAGTTTCCTTGTGGCGACTGATCACAAGCCGTTGGAGTGGATTAAATCGGCGAGGGACCCCCGAAGGAAGGTGGCTTGTTGGGCGTTGCGATTGCAGGAGTACGACTTCATAATTCGCCATATAGCTGGAAAAGAGAACTATGTTCCCGATCTGCTTTCCCGAACGCAGCACACGGATGAAGTTCACAAGGACGCGATCGGAGTCAACAGTATTGAACTGGAGAATGACCCCGGGAAGTTACAGGAAGCGCAGAGGGCGGACCCAACAGTCGGAATGGTAATTGATCAACTTCTATCAGGAAAACAACAACCAGAGAACGAGGAAATTCCGGAGGTGACATCCTTCAGAACGCACTGGTCGGAATTGCGGTTGAATAGTGCCGGAATTTTAATGCACCAACTGCAGGATGGAATAAGCGTGATAGTTACACCGACGAGGTTGAGAGACACAATTGTGAAGGAATGTCATCAGCTGGCTCATACGGGATGTCATCAAACTTATGAAATGCTGAGGCAAAGGGCATACTGGCTTGGAATGAAGAAGGACGTTAACAATTATGTACTGGCATGCCAGCAATGTCAGCTGCTGAAGAGCTCCAATTACTCCAGTCAATATCCTACACAACCAATTCCAGTCAGTGAGATTGGGGAATTGTGGTCGCTGGACGTAATGGGTCCCTTCCCAGTAACCACATCCGGCTATCAATACATCATAGTAATGACGGAACATTTCACAAGATGGATCGAAGCAGCCGCTATACCCGATTAGCGTGCAAGCACTGTGTGCAGGGCGGTAATGGAACATCGTGGCAGATCATGGAATACCGCGAAACATATCGACTGATCAAGGCCCCTGCTTCGAAAGTGAGGAGTTTCAGAACTGCTTGGAGCGTTTGGGAATCAAGAAAATTCGCACAACTCCGTACCATCCTCAATCAAAAGGACTGATGGAACGAAACAATTGCACAATCAAGGAATGGTTGGCGGCGAAAGGAGGGAGCTGAGAGGAAGCACTATCGTTGATTATGTTGGCCCACCGCTGTTCGCCTCAAGGAACAACGAAGAAATCCCCGTTCGAGCTAATGTACGGAGGCGTACAACGCCTGCCAGTCGATCAGAAGATTGGTTTGTGGAGAGATCGGCGGATGAATGAGCGCGTATTAACAGAAGCTCGGAGAGTGGCCAACCAAAACTCGGCGAACACACAGGATGTTTCCAAGGAGTGGTCAACCGCAAAGTTGTCGGATCAAAATGCGGTATTTGAAATTGGTTCCAAGGTTAAATACAGAGACAGGCGGAGTCCAGACGCAACAGGACCCGGATCTAGGAAGTTCCTGGCGAGGTGGAGAGGACCATATGTGGTAGTGGACCACCGTGGTCCAGTGTATCTGATCAAGAATGATAGGAATCAACATCGAGTGCACGGAAGCCAGCTTCGCAAATGGTATGACACCCCGAACAGAAAAGAGTGTACGCCAGGAGCAGCGACGTCCCCGAGGCCAATAAGCAGATCGTCAGCAGAGCGAAGAGGACCTCAATGGTTTTCGCTGCAGCTGGAACAATCTTTACGGGGGGAGGAGTGCAGTGAAGATGAGCGATCGTAATATACTACTCATACCACTGCTATTCAGTAGTAGGACTGGGGCATATATTTTGACATCGTACAAGCCGCAGGAAAAATGCAGGAAGGAACATCAGAGTGCAGCATTGCTCATAGTGGTCTCTGCTACTTAAAGGAACTGAGCATTGACGTCTGCGGCAGCCGAGACGGTCTGGGGCCGAAAACCGCGTGCAAATGAGTGGTTTTGTTTCTGGTCTTGTTTAAATGCTTAACCCATGTGTTGCTTTGTTGTTTAAGCAACCCTTGTGTCACACGCGTTCTTGGATCACAACACTTTTACGAGGTCTTCTCCTTATTAATTGTGTGAGAGTTTTCAATTCGAGTATGATTTCTAGGGCTATTCGAAGTCCCTGATTCCGAGTATTACGGTTACTTGTACACAGTCTCCGGCTTGCAGGAGCATATATCTATGCGATATCGGTATATAAGAAGAGGCTTGAATTTAGTATATTGGTCTCTCCATCTACCCCAAAATCCGCCACAAAATTTATTTAGTATAGCGAGAATAACTATCACAGAAATAATTGGGCCGTTTGACTTACTGAGAACACTGTCAGCGTCCGGGTATGTTCAATCTGAGGAAACCCGCCAGGATATGTAGTGACCACGTCATCGTCAGTTACACTCAAACGCGGGCTTGATAAGCATATTCCGGACACCAAACTGAATATTCTGATAATCGGAATCACGGTAGCAGACTAAAAGCACTCCCGACCTCTCGCTACTGATGCTAGTCAGCTGGTATTTTCATGATGGGGCAATGCGCCCATTGTATACTCGACAGGCAGGTTGGGTTTCTGTTTTGCTCATTGTAATTTGACATTCTCATTCACAATCCCTTTTCTGTTGATTGGCTGAAACTGAAACAATCATCTGACTAGTATATTTCCTTCTAAAACTCCTAACGGATTTCCATGTATTTTTTATAGCTTTTTCCAGTCTGTAGCAAGTGAATTCTTTAGGTTTATGCGCCTTATGGTTTCATCAACTAAATGCTCATATTAGTAAGTGTTGCCGAACCTTGCAGGCACGAAACATTTGAGTGGATTCAAACCACAGTGCAGTTATTGACTTTGTTGTTTTTGTTATAACGTTGACTTTTGACTGGGACGTGCACTCAAAATGCCCACTTGTAAGCAAGAATGCGTTTACTACATGTTGGTGTTTAGAATGCCGATTTATCACACGTTTAGATTAACTGGCAACGGATCAAGGAGGGTGAGGTTCATTTCATTATAGCGACCGCTCCCCCCAGAGAACACGAAAATGGGTTGGTATAAGGAAGACAACCACAATGATGAATATTTTAACAACTACCTCCTTAGGGTAGCGTTATGTAAACTGCGTACAGCCAGAGGTGACCCGCTGACCAACTTCTAAGTGAGACAACGTCAAGTTTGTGGGTTAAGTCGTCAATGCTGAGCTGATGGACCATCCGTCAATCATCACTGAGCATTGCACGGTGTATAGTCTGCAAGCACTTGGTTCCAGTGACCATTAACAAAGTAGTGGACAACTGTTTCGGTTTTGGTAGATCTTATCAGCGCCACGCTGGTAAATAAGTCCCAGATTGTGTTGTGCAGACAGTTATCCATTAGACCATGGAGTCATTTTCCCGAGATTAAAGGATGATCTGTGAGTTACTTTCCATAGCTGTTGCGATTCCTTTTCTTATGGACTGAAATCTGTTGATCGTTTTGAGTTGGTGTTGAAGGAAGTTTATGCAAACGGTTGGTCCCCGTGTTCTAGTGGATAAGTAATTTGACCAAAAGCTGACGCTTATTCACGGATCATTAATCCGATTCCTCTATGTGCCTGATGCTGATAAGACCTCACAAGGTCAAAGGAGTTGTCCATCACGTCGCTGATGATTCATGGAATCAACGATTTACAGAAACCTTTCCAATCTCTTCTAGGACAATGATAGATGATTACTGGCTTGTAGTCTACTCATAAAAGGCAGAATGATTTGAGTTCATGATGATTAAGAGCGTACCAGTTAAAGAAGATGGTGTGTACCTTGATTAAGTCATAGTGATCTAGCTGTCCTTTGATACAGCGTATGGTCACTTGGTTTAGATGACCAATTGACACAAACATGTGCTCTACAGAATTTCTTTCTCTTTCACCGTTCTTCTCTTTTGAAATCTGCGGTGTTGAAGTTACACTTGCGAGTCGTGGACACGAAAAGTGACATGTGAAATCAATACGTCTGAAATGATGTTCAGGTGTGCTACAAAATAGCGTTTGCTCATGTATATGCATTCTTGTTGTCCAACCAATCACGTTCGTAAAACTGTGTCGGTGCTGTGACATAACATAACATAACAGGTACATCTAATCAACTGTTTAAATCCCTAATGTTTGTTCACAACAGAGGAGTATTCCTTAGGAATCGATATAAAGACGGAGAACACGTCAGTGGAAGAAACCAGGGATTATATTGACTTTTTCTGAGCTATCCAGTTTGTTCAAACACAGACATAACAAAGCTCGTTCTTATTCACCACCCGAAGCAAACTGGGTTTTATAATTCTGCATCTGGTTAACAGCGCCAACTGAAGAGGCAGTGGTGTCAAGTAGGCCGAAAAGTCATCCGACAAAATCGTAAAGATTCCAGGGTTACCTCAATAAGGTAGTCGGGGACACATCGATTTAATACACAATACTACCATAGGAAATGTAGACGTTTAGTCTGATCTCGGATTTGACTCATATCTCAACTTACAAGTTTGTGTAATACTCAACAAAGAGGAAGCTTTAAGAATACGTTCAGACTGTTATTCTGCCAGCGTTTTATCACTGGTAAACCCGAAGATGTCCGTCAAACGAAATGCATTCCATCTCCGTTTGTTGCAATATCTCTTGAATTTTAAGATTGAATATAACATGCTAATGAACATCTTTGGCAACATTTGTTGAATACAAGCGAGAAAACTGACAGGTACCGGACGCTAGAAGGTAGGGATATGTTAAAAATTCCAGATGAGTTTTTCTGCAAAAATTACCTGACCTCCATACGTTTCCTTCTTTGAAGTTAGTTTCGAAATTCTTTGGGATGGTAACTTGAGGTAACTTTCTTTGGGAACATCAGTTGATCACCTTAAGTTCGAGTTCTCAAACTGCCAAGAACAGAAGCAGCATCAAGAAGAAACGAAAAACATATATCTGGAAGTTGTTTCTGTGGATTCATTGTACAACCAATTAACGTTCAGCTAGTTTCCCTGTGTACCGGTTTCTATACACAAAGGAATAGTGTTGCGAGTAGTTCATACAACGTTAAGAAATCTCACTCCCTTATTCTCCAGTTACCTTATGTTAGTTGAGACAACTGAACATGAATGAACGTTTGATCCTTTTCTATGAGCTACGACAGTATATTCCAGGTAGCGGTCTAAGAAGAGGAGCAGCATATTCTTAAACGCGATCTGGTTTACAAAGCATTGTTTTTCGAGCAAAAGTTGCCATCATTCTAGAAATCACTTAAACAAAATGGCCTAGGATTTTTGTCCCGATTGAAATGAACTCAGGAAACCGAGAACGACTGCAGGTGGCTGACGAGGAAAAGCATGCCAACTTAACATTGATCGAGCAACGTAACAAATTCACTTGTGATCAAACGTGGGCTCATCTACGGAAATGATCAAACAAGTTCGTGGTTTATTTTGTTTATACCTGTCTATCGGAAGTCAATGTAAGTAGACGATTCGACAATTTAAATACTTGTCGTTGGTTTTGTAACTTTGCTGACTGTGTTTTGACGAAAATGTCTGTCGTTGAGTGCGTCGTCAGCTAGCGAAGTGTACGATATATTGCTTCAAAAAGATGGATAGTTAAGTTTAAGAGACCATACTACAGTCAGTTAGTTGAATGATGCTCAATGTAAGTGAAACAGCTGTGTATCGGATGAACTGATAAAAACAACGGATCCAACTAGTGAAATTTACCAAGATTTATCACAAAAATATCTGTTGTTTAAGAGCCTTGTCGATCAGGTTAAGAGACAACGGTACACCCAAACGGGTAACGAAGATTCAGGATATGGTTATTACAACGTTGGAGCAAATGTAGACCGATCTTGTTGTTTTCATCGGATGATGAGGAGTGTTGGTTGAATATGTAATTTCCGGATCAAGAGTGCATGATTACTTAGGAATTTTGTGATCGAAAACCACCTAATATCCATTCATTCTGTTGAGTATCGTCAAGTGAACAACCCGATTTGTCACGATAATTGTTAAAATGAGCTACACAACACTGAAAAAATACGTTACAGTCGGATCAAATTACTAGGAATTATGCTTGGCCAATCGTACCATTTCACTTGAAAATGAATAGAAGGTATTAGTGCTACCGAACTAAAGATTATCAGATATGACGCGCATGTTTGCCACTGTACCTTTTCTCCATTTCCGATTAAGTATCGTTCACCCTGACGATAGTTACTGAGTACCTGTTATATTTTGCGTTATCAGTTTATGCCACAGTCACTTGGTAGAAGGTTTCCGAAATTTTTATACTGTCGAGTGGTCAACAAGTTACGGGCACAAAACAACTATTTTTGCTCGTATTTCCCGTGCACGTGCTGTTTCTCGCAGCTGTTAAACTTACAGACATCGCAAAAGGGCCTATGTACAGGTTACTAAGCATTAATTAGCGTACCCAACAGGTAGATGCTGAATGGAATACGTCAGAGTCACAATGGTTGGAGTATTTCTGTGCAGTCGCTGTGCATGTGAACATGATTTTCTGCTATGAACAAGTCATTCATTATTGATACCATACTAATATCTAGTGGAGGCCATAAGATTGACCGCAGAAAATCTCTTTCTGACTTGTATTCAATTAGTGATCAGCGTAGTTGACACAACAACTGATACCTTCAGCTGAGAGCTCAGCCCAAAATGATAGATACATTGTATGTATAAATGATAGTTCGGAAAATTTAGGAAACATCTCTCCCAAGTTGTGTAATCAGTTATACATGTTCCGATTGGTGTGCGATCCCAGTTCGTTCCTTTCAAACAGCGCTTAAGTTTGTTATACCATTAACTCAGTTTTTCTTACCGCTGGCTAAGCTTATCAATGTAAGACACGTACACTGAAACAATCACACCGGGTAGTACGTGGTAATGAAGTGTTAATTGACAGGGAATGCGATAGTTACTCTTCCTTGACGTGTATAGGTCATAGGTACCTGATGTTCGAGAAATTTGGAAGTTCCAGAAAATGTCCCTATAGTAGTTAGTTCCGGATGCTCTCGCATTACAAGTTATTCCGTTTTATGTGCAATATTTAGTTTTCAGACATTTTCAGAATGAGACACAGGGGCGCTTTTTTGTCATATCTTTGAGTTGTTGATCATAATTTATGAAAAAAGAATAAAAATTGAAAACTTCCCAAGTTACAGCGAACTTTCACGTATCAGTCGAGGACTTTCAAACGAACTGCATGCTGAGAGAATAGCTGACCAATGATGGATTGTTGATGGCATTTGGAATCTTGAGCTCGTTTATATTGTAAATCGATAAAACCGTAATTTTAACCCGAAGGGCTACTAAACACAAGTTATACTTTAATTCAACACCATTTTTACGCAGTCTTCAAGTTATTTTGTATGCTAGAGTTATTTTAAAAATCTATTACGGTTTATTCTCATTTTATGTTTCCTGGGGAAAAAGAACCAAGTTTTCATAGACGGTTGAGTAGTAATAATACTCCTTTCGGTTGGGTTGATCATCGACTACTGAAGATCATTTTGCATGACTATTTTAGCGTACCCAAACGAATTATATAAAATTATAATTTCCCCACAAATCATTATATGCAAAATATACACTTGACTGTCGAGGGGTTCACTCATAACTTATCGCAACTTTTGTGTTCTTGTGGACTTTTGGCCAATCCCTTCCGGAAGGATTCTCTACATTCGAGCTTCGGTCGTGTTGAAATCTGTCAGTAGTATGCATTCTTAACAAAGTGAGGATATGTATTCCACTCACACTTTTGTGGGCTAGCTGTGCTGACCTCATATTATCAGCCTCATATTAGGCAAGACAAAATTGTTGCACGCAAAGTCTCGGCCAAATTCATTCATAATGCGTTCACATATGTTCATAATGTAAGTTTGACGTGTTTTGGAGCCTTCACTTTTTAGTAGGTCTAGTGTACAGAGAATAGTGACAAATGTAGCATATTTGTATTTTTGAAATCTTTCATCTAATTGCGTTTCAACCTGAATTTGTTACCCTGAAAAATAACTATGCGAGAGAATAATAGCAGCAATAACTAATGAGTTTAAAGCCGCGAGGTCTGCTTGAGTTAACTTTTCTAAGTGGAGTTGTGACAGCTAGCACCTAGAAATTTTTTCAGTGTCACACCGCACTTTTTGATGACACTTTCAGTCCGATTATCAAGTGACACTTGCAAAATTCAGACTTACACTACAGAATGTTTCCGGTATGTTAACAAGTGCAAAACTTATAAATAAGTAAACCACCCAGCATTTTGTGTTTCAAGGAATTCGCAACTTCACCCGATATTTCTTACGCCTTAGAAACGCTTGTGCTGTTCTTGTGGATGCCCTGGAGTTTATTACATTACAGGTCACTGTATGCGGCTAATTAGTCCAGTTTGTAGGTTCATCGATCATGCATTGATTCAATCGTTCCAGTTGTCGTTCTAATATACTTCGTGCACATCGATTGTTCGACACTAGTCCCGCTCTGACTCCGCAGGCTGCGCGTGCGGATTATGAAGAAGCACTGGTCGTTATGTCTTCTGTGGATTACATTTTTTATAGCACAAGGAAGTAAGTCAATATGTTGTTAATTTTATATTCGAGACTACCTTTGAGGTAACAAGATTAAGTTCATGATATTCACAGCAGTAGCTAGTTAGAGAGCTTTTAAGATGGAAACTTGAAGGCTTCGTTTTTCAGTTGAAGTATCATTGTGGAAATACTTTTGCAGATAATACTGATCGTTATTTCATGGCAGTCATAAAATGGTTGGTTCCACAAAGAAGAACTTGTCCTTTCCTATTTAGGATAAAATATTTGTTTAAATGTATATGCGAAAATGGTAGTCTCCTCTAGAGAGACCAATGACGACCTGAACCAGGTTTGGTATCTCCCGATGGGTTATTTTGTTTCTGGGGTGGGACTGGGATAACAGAGTACATACATCGATAGTGTGTAAGATACCAGAGTTCTGTCTGGTAAACAGTTAATTATCACGGTTCATTTTATGCATCTCCTAATATATGAATAGCATACAAGCTGTTCCTAAAACGTTTTATAGGATAAGTAAATGCAACATCGTCGCGTATTCTGTCGCTTACAATAGAGCTTTCCTTCATTTTCCGCAAGTGTCTTGAGTGGTAGCTTGTAAACGTGAGTGTTTATACCATAAAATGCGCACTCCCTCTGACTGAGTGACAATCGTCTTGATGTGCCATCTCTACTGTTGAGTGTCTCAATTTTGCCTCTTCTCCTTGAGACATTTATTAGTTGACTTGTTGACACCAAATTCATACGAAGGTTTTCATAGTGTTTGCATTGCCACACAATTTTGTAAGCTTTTAAAGCGGCAGTCACATCTTCTTTAGCGTTCTGCTTATAGTAACTGTGTTCAGAGCGCTAACATCAATATGCTTTATGTTCACAATGTTTACTACTTTAGATAATCTCGGCGTTTCAGTCTCAAAGTCACGATAAACCTACCAACTGGCATATAACATGTTCAATGCAAACTGTACATGTTGACAAACTGTCTAGGTTACTACTGATGTAACCGGAAAAAATAGAGGACTGCATGGGATAATTAAAGTGAGATCAAAGCATAGCGTACAGGTATGCTATTTGTAACTGAGTTGAATAGGGATCAGATATTACACGCAGTACAACACTGATTACAGAAATCATTTTTAGGATGAAACTTATACTATAATGACATCGACGGCTTGAGACAGTTCGGGTCGTTTGGTGGGTTAGTTAGAAGCTCCTTAAGTCTGACTTACAAACACACCGTCGCAATGGAATTTTGCAGCCGTTTGTTAAAGCTGAAAGTAACACAGTCTTATTGATCCGGAACATGATTGCTAGTGTGTTGTCCATCGTGTAATCAGGCTCTTTTAATTAATCCAAAAACCGAGGTACCCCCATAGGTCTAACGAGCGTCTGTTTTTAGAGGATTAGTTTAACTACGCCTCCGGATGACTTAGTTCACTTGTATATGTACCTCAAAATTTACACTTTGTCACTTGTGCTGCAAACCAACAAAGTCTTTCTCCCCTACGCATTATAAACTCGGTGTCATATCTCAAACGTATGCTGTCTTGATCAAATCTGTTTCTTTTGTCAGTGCTTTATCGATTGACCCTGACACTTGTTCTAGTTCGGTAGGAATACTGCTAGCGTGATTCCATTTTGCAATCACTTTAACTTTCATCAAACTATGTGTGATAATTTTCTGTGTGATACCTTAGCTACTAGTATGATTAGGATTACCCAAGTAAAGAGCTGGGATCTGCTTGTGCAGATCTCATATTCAACTTCGGCGCAGTTTCCGGACAATTTCGGCCGGTATCTCCGTGACTATTTTACTTGTTATGAACCTGTGGTTTATGAAACTTGCCAAATACATAATGGCCAGAATTCAGAACTAGGATCGACTAATCAATACTGAAGAAACCAGAGTGTAACCAACGAGTCCGATAGCTATGGTTCCGTCATATTTTTAAGCAACACTGTACTTCCGCTGATTTGGCGAAGTTACTGTGTTCATCTTCGTATGTTTTAATAACGGAGTTTTGTTTGATCAACTTTGCACAGGCTATTCGGAGACAGTAAACATAACTAGTTAGTTCAGCTTTGAAACACTTCTTGTTATGTAGCATTTTTCATGTATCTCACTTGTATTGAGATGCTCTACATCCATGTTGCATTGTCTTCATGTCGTCTGTCACCCAAATAGGTCACAAAAATTTTCCCATGCACAGTTGCATCTGACAAAACACATCACCTGCTTTTCCAAATTGAACAGCTGACTTCCTTGTGCCATGATGAATTGCTGTCATGGTTACTGTTTTATTCCTGATCAAGTGCAATCAACATTAGGTCACACAGGCAGTAACAGCGATAGGGCAAATAGGTGATTCAAGAAAAGTACATGGTATATTCGGATAATTGCAAGCAGTAGCGTAACTCTCAAGTGCGTAGATGAATGGGCCGTTCGTCGATGAGGGCGTGGCACCAATCGGAACGTAGCTTGAGTCTTAGTACGAGTGTGGAGCATACAGTCGACCATGACGTGTGTACAATAGTTACAGCCTCAGGAAGTTAGGACCCGAACCAATGTCAGAGCTATCCGGTAACTACAGTGCTGTCTGGGTGAAACTCATATCCGGTTCTCAAGATACCCGCCGTCTACGTGAACAGCCGAGATTACTTCTGCGTTTTGATCTGAATTCAACATAGCAACCTAGGATAACTTCAAAATTTGTCGCGGCTATTTTCATTCTAAAACTTTTTGTGCCTTTCACTTGTTGTTAAGATCACTCAAACGATGTTCAACCTATCTCTGTCTGAGAGATTTTATCCAGTTTTTATGAAAAACCTGCTCTTTCGATTTGTTAGTTGGCTAAATATTGCTGAATGATAGAGTGGTCATGTAAATACTTCCAGAAGTATGTCTTGAAGCCAGATTTTGAATCTGGTATAAACTACTGTAAAATTGGGATAAACTCTCAGATCTACAGACTGATGTGCTAATTGGTTCATTACTGTGCAAGACAGTGGTCCGCGAAGAGGCATCGTTAACAAGGCGAAGTGTATCACACGTGTTTTCGTTGTCCTTGTCCATAGAACTGTGCAGTTGTGTGCGACATACATAGAGCGCACAGCTAATTCAAAATAATAGGTCTGATCTACAATAACACTGACACATTTTATGTATCTTGTCGCATATACATTCCGTAGATGCAACCAGGTGGACGGGATCTAGACATGGCCAATACTACAACAATGACCACTAATGACTTCTAATCGTGATTAGTTCCATTAAGGGCTAACTCCGACATTGATGTTTAGTTTCGGACAAGATAGCAGTATTTATTTCGCTTATGATTTAGCAGGTCATTTTACGCTAAGCACCAACCTGTTACGTAAATTTCAAAAGAAGAGATTTTAACTCTTCCAGTACGTTTACGAAGGTTCAGTAAGTTAAAAAGTAACACACGGGGTAATCGTCGTTTTAATCTGGGTTGTTTCTGCGGCGTCTATTCGAAGCGAGCTGTCCAGGGAACGTGTCCTCACGAAGCGTATCCTCAGGCATTTAACTGGTCAGTGGTAGACCATAAAATAACTCGCATTTGCTTACAGATTTGCTTCCGGCCAGTTTTTTTCGGAAAGGTGCACGGTAGTCAATATCTACCCTTGTAGAAGCTCGTCTGTGGTGTATAAGCTAGCCAGGACTTCGGCTAGTTGAAGGATTTATCTAAACACAGAAGATGTAATGCCTGACCACGTCACAGTCGTTGTAGAACAAGGGGGAAAATAACGAAAAGTCATCTGCACAATTTTATTCTCATATTTCATAACATTTTCTATAATAGTTGCCAAACTATCCCTGGCGATTTTGGATAATTCAGTCAGCAAAACTTAATCGACAATTCCAGTAACATTCATTCAGACAGTCGGGTTAACGGGACTATCTTCCAAGTCCAAAAACGTCAGAAAAAGCGATTGAAAGGAGTGGAATTCACATGGTACTGCTAACAAAATCCCAGTAAGAGTGCTGTCTCACCTAGAATGTGAATCAACTGGGTACACAAAGTGTCCTGCAAAAAGGCACTCAAAATGGAGTAACCAAACAGGAGTCCGGAACTGGTTAACAGCCAACAGGAAATGAGTTCGTTAAAACAATCGAGTGCAGATGAAAGTGAGAGCTTGTCATACAATACCAAAAAAGAAAGTTTTAGTAGAGAAACAATGATAGTTAGAAATGAAGAAAACATTTTATGTGTAGTCGTGGCACGAAATTCGTCATAATTGTTTATTGCACACAACAAAGAGATATAAAAGCGAATTCACAACCAGCTCTGCACAAACAAGCCAAACTTACCTCAACGAATTCCACGTTTCACATCATACCAGACATAAGACGACAAACGTACCATACGGGCTTCAGCGAATCCAACACTGTTGTAGAAAAAGACTTCACATAGTCAAATATGAAGTAGTCCACCACATTGCTGTAGGTTCGGATTTTGTTTCTATCTGATCATATGAAATACAGTGCAGACGATTGAAATAAAAAAATCACGTTTTTAACGTTTCAGCTAGCTAACTGACAGAACTATAGCATTCAAGCCGCTATAGGCTGTACATAGTAGATTGTATAATGATTGTCATACTAACCTAAGTAATGGCCCCACGAACGTTTACTTTTAAACCAGCCTGATATTAACCCTGATTATGAACTACAAAGTCAGCAAGCCGTGCAGAACGACCTGAGACCGGCACCAGACTTGCATCATATACTATACTTCTGACAGCTTACCTAAGACATTTGATTTAGTTCTCGTGGTATGGCTGTAAAAGTGTTACCTGGGAATAACCTAGCACTAAAGAATGAGTAGACAATTAAACATGCTTCAGTGCATTAAAAACACTAAACACTATTGGTTAAGGTTGAATGAAGTTGGAAGCTCACATTGAAAAAAAGACCGTGGTTAACAAAAAGAAAGTAACTTTTATGATAGACAACGTTTCTTGTAACCGAGTATAAACAAAGCAGTCAGTCATACATTCGGTTAGGTACCTCTACTCAAGTTACGCATAAAAAGGCGCGAGAAGAATCATGATTACATTGTCTACGGAGCTGAGGTAGTTGTGACAAATAGTTCATTGCTACCATAGGCCTCCTTTTAATAGGAATTGTAGAATACCCCACACATGGTGACTCGCTAAATGAAACGGAATTTAATGGGTTCCAAGCCGTCGTGGGTAACAAAAAAGGGCAACTGGGTTTCCTAGAATGGGTCGTATAGGCTTCTTCAAGCATGGCGTGTATTATTTTCTTGGAAAAGACTTCCAGTTTATCCTAACAGGAACATACTAATTCCTGAAGCTGAGAAAGAACAGTCTCCATTCTCGCGCAAACTTGGGTTACTCAACAACTCTGACAACAAGGCTTTTGTACTAAATACCCCGCTATATCTTGGAGGTCAGTCCAATAAGTGGCGCGCACGAGTACACGGCTACTGTTGCAGTATGTTCTCCTCCATATACATTTTGCAATGTAGTGATTTCATTGATAACAACATCATGTCTGCTTAAGACGGTCGATCAGGTTGATTATTAACTTAGTGTAAAGAGTACAAATTATGCGAAATCATTGCAGCAGCACACCGCACGCACAAGTTACACGGTCAACCTTCTCTTCCTGCCAGACATCGGTAACACGAAGTGACTTTACTTGCTAGAAAATTCTAGACACTTGACATTCTTAAAGTTTTGCGCAAGTTGCTGACCGTCGTTGTGTCTAACGTGTGCAACAAAACTCACCAGAATTATTGAAAACTACACGAAGTTTATTCTCTATTTTGTGACACCGACTTCCTATAGCCTGTTGGAAAACTAGTTACTTTTGCTACACTTTTTTCCTCTGAGTCGGTGTTCAAATTATGAACTTTATGTGTGTAAATGTTTTTTTCCCTCTTGCGCCTACAGGTCTGCGTTTAATGCATCTGTGTCAATATTACATAGTCAACCATTTCAGTTAGATAGTCTGTCCATTAAAATGAAGCCGATGATGCCAACATTCCAAAGATTTTTACATCCTATCCTTTTTTCTCGTTTGGAAGCCTTGAGCATGTCACTGGCTTTGGGGTTAGCACACTATTCTCGTAAGCACGAGGGCGAGAGTGCAAATTCTGATCCGGACGAGCATATGCACTAATAATACGCCATAATCAGAGAAAAACTCGAACCTAGTGCCTTCTTTCGAAGTGGGTTAGCCGATAGACTTGGCTGTAAGTGAAGGCTGGAAGCAAACATGGGTGTTGTTCAGTTTAAAATATGTCAAATCACTGAGGTGTGGATTGATACATACAAAGCTTGTTTACTACAGCTTATCAGTCCTGTTTATTTGACTAACTCTTTGACTGATCTGTCGCAATAGAATCTTATTGCAACGTAGCGACATTTTGAAAACTCAGTTTGCTTGCCATGGGTACCTCCTGAACTGTTCGAATGAATATTTAACATGCCAAGGAGCTCCACGACTGCTTTCTTCAGTCGTTAATCACTGCTTAACTGTTCAGTTGTTTTGGTCGCTGAGCTTAATGGGACGTGCAACATAATGTATCATCTGAATACGTTTGATCTTAAGTTGCCTCGTGCGTTCTCAAAATTTCTCACTCGCGAGGCGCAGGTTACGACTTCTCAGTTGCATATTTACCAGCTGACACAGTGTGACTGTCCTTTAGGCCGCACTTGTGAATAGTTTAGTCCATCGAGCTCACCATTTTCTCACGGCCAGAATGTGTCGGTTTCCACAGACCCGCACTTAGGAGAATGGAGTTGGCTGGGTTTACGGCTACGCTCTATGGATGTAGGCATGAGGCTTCTGACATAATGTTACTATTCTGAACTTCCATGAATGGTGCTGGTTATAACATTTCGAGCACGTTCCTCAGACTTTCACGTACACTTACGGGTGAGGTTTCATTATCAACCTGGTTTCTCCGGACACCATTTGCTGGCGCTCGTCTTAAGTCCATCAGCAACACAAGTGCTTTCGGCACATGGTTGGTCAGAACACGACGCCTGTTATGTTACTTTGTCCACACATAACAGAGGTGTGTTTCGTTTACACAAAAAATGGGTACTTGTATTTATTATGCATTATTTCATCACGACTGAATGATTCTGCCCCACCTACTTCAGGGTTCTGTTGTCTGAGTAAAACTAAGATACCACTGACATATTCAGCACCCTTTCTCGGTATTTCCTACTCTGTTTCTTCGTTTGAAGGCTCACTTATTTTTATTGCGTAATTTGGCCTTTTTCTTCCTAGTTTATTCACACGTTGTCACAATTATGACGACGTAATTACACACAATTCAATTATAGTATCTACATCATCAAAAATGTGTCCTCATACTTTAACTGCGGCTGTTTTTATTCAACTGTGGGTAGAACGTTAACAAGAATACGACGGAAAATTAACTAGTAATGAAATTAATGGCAACTTAAGATAAAACTGTATGAAGAAGGACTTGGATAGACCTCACATTGGCAAATCTAGTGAAGAACATGACATGACACTATAGTTTTAGCGGTGTATAACATCCACAACATGTTTGAGTGTAAGTCTGAAGTTTGAGTTCATGGTCATTTTACTCGTCGAAATTTTTTCAGATACCTAGTTAATTTACATGTTTTCTGTGAGTAACGGTTCTATTTATGAACCACTATCAGCAGTACTTTCTTTGACGTTCCAAAGCTGTTCGAAGACTAACTCAAGGTGTATAACACGGTCTGAATCAGTGTGGAGGTGAATCCAAAAATTAGAGATAGCGGTCAACGGTTTTCATGCCAACTAAAAAAATAACCATCGAAACGTGAAGACTACATTGTATAAACTGGACTACAACGTAACATATCTAGTCAAAAGTGAATACCGCATTTTGAGGTCGCCAAGTCTTTGGTCCTGTTTGTCACTATCTGTAGCGCAAACCTTGACCAGTGAACGGCTTCGGCTGCCGCAACCGGTAGAACTTATTTTTGACTGACACAGTTGTAATTTGCTTTGCTTTGCTGACTTTCTGAAATAGTACTTCCCGTTTGCTTTCATTAGGAACAAAAAGACTGAATCACACTGGTTTATGGCATTTTGTCGCATGATTTTTTAAAATTTCCTTCCATTTTCCTTTCTGCTTGAGAAGTTCTTCACGACTCAGTTCCTCTCCATTTCACGATTAATTCACCAGTTCCTTAGGTTTAGAGTGCTAACGATAACACGGGTTATTACTTCAAGATGGAACCGTTTCGCTTGCATGAGGCTGACTCATAAACAAGTGAACATGTGAAAACACTTTTAAAACATTATCGAAAATTGACGGTATGATAAGAAAGCAGTGAATTGCCAATAGCTGAACGTGAATAGAATCGGTTTGGGAAGGTGGAACGAACGCTATCGATTTTGTTGAACATCTCCCTACAAGAGATTGAGGGAGGAAAGAAGTCTACACTGAGCCTCAGTTATTCCGTTATGCAAAACGATGGAGGATCCTTACGTTTTTGTAAGCCGTATGGATAAACAGAAACGTGAACATGTGAAGCGGCATGTTAATCGCAAAGAATGCCACTGAAGTTCAAGAGAATGCCTGTTGTCGATCACAGTCGGTCTGGGTAATTTTATGTCCCGACTCCACGATGTTGCTCCACGTCATGCGCGAATAACTGATATCTTCAAAAACTACAAGAATACGAAGGGTTTTTCGCCAACGCTAATCCGATCTTGACCCCATCGGAGGCACATGAAATCGTTTAGAACGTAGATCGAGCGGAACTATACACAGTTAGGCAAGCTTACAATGTTCAGAATAAACATGATACAAAATATTTTATCGTTAGCGGGTTGACTGAAGACGCATTGGTGAATAGAACACAGAGAGCCGTAAATGTACAGATTCAACTCAAGTCAAGGTAGTGACATTAAATTATTTTTGTATCCAAAGATTTTTTAGGATGAGTATGGTGATTGTTTTTGTTCAGTTAGTTTGGAGGTCAGAACCACAGGCGCTTTGTTGTCTCCTGGTTTATGTTGTCTTTAAATCGGGTCATTGCAGTAAGGAAGCGATGCGCACAAGGATATCGGATGCACATGTTTAGCTGGAACAATTATGCTGAGGTCTTGAATGTGTTAGTGAGTTACACGTTTTGAGCATTATTTATCACCACTTTTGATGAGTAGTATGGTGCGAAACCAAGAACGAGACTGGCGCCCTCAAACTAACGTCAGTATTCAATATCAGGAAGGAAGACAACCTAGGAAGATTATTGGAACCGTGCTTATATACTGTGCGGGGTGTGTTGGTAACTAAACTGGCGTTGCACAGTTGACAACGGATTTGCATGCATATTAGTGGAAACGTTTTGCTGCTCACAGTCTCTGTGTATTTTCAAATACCATGTAAGAGGCGTCGTGCCGTAGACCATTTCGCAGATTCAGCGTCTTATATGGTCACGACAATAGCACATGTGCGACAGACTAGGATGGCGGTCGGTTTTCGCCCTAAGAAGTTTCGAAAGAATAATGCTTCTCGATGTCCTCGTCAGTATGCACTACATATTCTGCCACGCCATCAACTGGTGGGTTATATTCTTCATATGTCACGACTACTAGGGAAATCGCCTCTAATCTATCGCTTGCCTTGCGGACATTCAAAGAATTCATCCCCACATCGACCAGTCATTGTTCTACACTTCTTTCGCTTTCCACAGGAGACAGCTCGGCTTTATTTACTCCGTCTGTTATCTTCATAGGGAAAGTAACCTACTTGTGCAATTTATCTGCTTATTTGACACACTCGCCTCTCACTTATCCTTCTGGATTTGTCCTATTGCATTTTGGAGCCCGACCAAAGTTATCCAATTTAGAAGTGTTTCTTTTGTCCAGTGAGACTATGATCATTTTTATCGACTCTGAAGTAACTTGTTTGATGGTGAAAAGTAGATGACCCTTAGTGAGCCGTCCTGTCAGCAGCAACCACCGAGATTCCTACCCCTGTCCTGGTAGATTTTGTCTATCGGTACATGTTGAGTAGTGGTACTCAGTAAATTACTCGATTCTATTCCATAGTTAGATGCCAGTAGGCACCACACTGAGTTCTTGTGTTCAGCAAGGGCATCGGTTATAGACAACACCATTACCTTCACAATAATCCACTCACAATTCCTTGGGCCACCTCATTACCTATCTAGCGCTTTTTGAACCTTGTTCAAGGCAGCCGTCTGCAGAAGCTACTTACCCAAACCATTTTGACCTCGTACGTGGATTATTACAGAAAGCTGTTATACTCGCTACTCTGCTGATGTCTTTGCTCTCCAGTACCCTTCGATCAAAAGTTTGACCCACCGATTAGGTCAATTGAAAATACGAGTAGTACCTACCCTTTTACTCGTCAGTTTGGACGTGACTTTGCAAGTATGCATATGGTTTGTCCAGTAGAAATAATTGTCCAGCAGCATCAGTCGGCTTGAATTTCAGTTCGGTGTGGGTGGCGACTGCTTTATGAGTTCATCTAATTCCAAGTTCATATATGTGACAAAATGTAGCGCTCAAACATTTGATTTCTCTCATGGAAGTTCAGTCGAATTACCTAACACCATTCTTTAAAAATAGTGGTTGCGAGATTAAAAGTGTGCTGCTTTCAGGAAGTGAGCTTCTGCAGTGAATCCCGCATCAGAACAGAACTTCGTGAGTTATACAGCACTTCAAAGTTAATGTCCACCTGAAGTGACCCTGAAGTTCAAGTGATGTTTTAAAAGTCACTTATTTAATAAATGAAGTGCTGCCGTCTTTTTAAGTGAAAGCGGCGGCATAAACACCAAAATAGCTGAAGTCGATCAATTTCCCAGAAGAGGATACATATAGAGACGTAAACGACCACAGATAGGTCCACGAGATATACACCAGCTGGCTGTATATCAAAGCCACATTCATTCCCGATAAAATAGATTTCCGAACTGGGTGCGATGCAGCAGAACCATCCATTATGGGTGAAACAGACGACTGATGTATAGTAGACGTTGTGGCCAAGGAAATTCAAATACCAGGTCTGACTGTGCACTGCCGTGATCACCAAAGTACCAAATGCGATGGTGTAATTATTTAAGTTAACAGCCGGCTCAAGACGCTCGCGGTACATGATCTGCTCCACCGGGTTCGCATGAAACCGCGTAGCACTGGCGGCATTTTAATCAACCACTCAGTTGTCTGGCCATTGTGACACACCAACCCCAATCTGTGGGCTGGTCGGCGATCGTCTACTCAATGAGGCAGTATGCAGGCTTACCTCTGCAAGATTCTCACAAATATTACTCAAGGGTGACTTTAGCTACCCTAGAATTGGTTTCGACACCGTCGAGGTTCACACTGATCTTGCATCATCTAATCTTGAATTCTACGATAGAGTTGTCGATTCTCACTTGCTCGAACACGGTGAGAAACGGTTATCAGAAGTTTTTGAGACAAAATTGCTTTGTAACTTGCGAAAAACATATGATCAATGACTTGCGAATTAATGTTCCATTTAATCATGTTAACTCTCACGTTCTTTATTTGACACAATAGTTTGGGTGGAGACAATTCCGCCGATCCAAAACTACTTAACGTACTATTACACAGAGGACTGGATATCCCTTACCAAAGAACTTAGTGACATGTGTTGGCCAGGTGCCTCAGTGTGTTCACCACTTAGTGATCGTGGATGATGAATGTGGACACCGTTACGGAAGCCATCGACAGACATAGTCCGAACAAACAACCTAGACGACCCAGAAACAACAACCCATTACGGCGCTGCACAAGATAGTTATAAGCGGTAAAGAGATCACGTGTCGGCGACAGGGAACTAAAAAGGCGCACAATGAATACTATATAGATCGTAACTGAGCAACAGAAGCTGTGTGGACTGACGTCAGTATTAGCTAGATATAACCAACAGGTTAAATGTCAATCCAAAACTGTTCTGCAACACTGGTGCTTCCATCCTGCAACCTCTCACTCGAACCATACAGCTGAGATGACCGTCCGAATTGGAGAGGCAGACGTTTTTGGCAGCCAGTATCTGAGTGCATTCACTAACCTCTCCACTGATTCAACATATATATAGTGCCGGCATTTTAAATGTCATGAGAACAATCAATTTCACACCATACACCGCGCACCCAAAATCTATTAACGCTTTGTCAAAATAAGTCTACAAATCTTGATCTCCTTTCCTCCTTAGTACTAAAAGAATGTGACAGAGGGTTTTTTGCGAACTTTTTAATGAACTCCTTCGGAAAGGCAAGCTTCCCAAAATAAACACAATGTCGCTCACCTTTAAAGACGCTGTTCGCAATCAGCTCACTACTTACTGGTCGATTGTATTGTCGGATGCCTTAAGTATCATGGTGATATGTGTTGACTAAGCATTTCACTCCATTTGCACCGTTGCTTGAGGGTCAACATGGATTTTGAAAGTGATTCTCATATGTTACCAAGTAACTTGCTGCTCGGGATGATTGGGCAAAGACAACTGATAAGGATAAATTAGTTGATATAGTTTTTCAAGACTTGTCCAAGGCGTTCTACCGAGTTGGTCATTAAACGCTGTGCGTGAAGCTTCGTAATTACGGCATAATACATCTTCTGTTTAAGTGGTTCGCCGATCACCTCCAACTTCACCGCTTTGTTATCAAAACGATGGAGATTTTCTCAGATTTGTGATGTGTGACCTGTGGTGTATACAGGGTTTCAAACTAGAACCTCGGATGTTTATTCAATCTGTTCTCAAAATCTCACAGCTTATCAATTCCACGCTGTTATCATATAATAGTTACAACAAACTTGGGCATAATGTGAACAACGTGACTGAAAGTGTGAGGCCACAAATGGAGTTAAACGTAAATAACACCACTGGGACACAGATAGCTGGGTATTGTTTAACATTACTTAATAATAAGTAACGCACTTACATTCTTCAGGCTACACACAATATTTTCTAGGAGTGAAACACTAGGTATCGATGTACATGAGCGCAAGTTAGGCACGATCATCTCAAGTGGCTTGAGCCTTCCTCTTCACAGTACGCCGATGGCCACGAGACTTAACTCGGTACTTAGGTTACTTATCACGTTTGGATGGTTTCATTCAAATTCCTACCCTATAATGTTCAGTTAGCTAATACGCCCTCATCATTAGTTAAATATTCAGGCTTGTCGACCACCTTTTGTGAAGGACAATACATTTATTGGGAAGGCGCATAGCAGAACATCCAAACCGGTTACGACATTACATCCTCTATACGTCTAGATGGTTTGTACAAACTGAGACAGTTTTGAGTGAGCTACCGGCATATCAAAGGAAATTTGATTTTGGTAACTTGCATCCTTCATCAACCCGAAGATCATCCAAGAAAACTACTTACATCTAAAGAAAAGAAACATCCCATAGATAACTTGATGAAAATGCGTCAATTGAACTTTTAGCTTCCTGGTGTACGAAATCGGCAAAGCCTAAGAGAGTCGGTAGCTGAAGTTACCAGCAGACTTGACGTACATATTTCGGACAACAAACCGATAATTTGACTAAAACA
>JTDE01001354.1:44692-58783 GCA_014338405.1 Paragonimus skrjabini miyazakii | reverse complement strand
AGTTCACTGGTGTTTTATTTGTCTTCCGGAATTCCCGGTCGCCTCCAGGATATGTACTACTGGTGAGTCTTAACAAAATGCACTTCACTTCTAATGTTCTCGACCGTAACAGTCTGTATGGCCATGAAAACTGTGGTCACATGACGATTTTGTGCAGCTTCTAAAATTCCCACCCTGCTGTCTGGTTCACATATTTCCATTCGGGTAGTTCACTGGTGTTTTATTTGTCTTCCGGAATTCAACTCATTTTTAAGGGAGCATTTCACAAATGGCACGGCATTACTAAACATCCCATCAAAGAGAGATGCAATGTGCGTGACGTTGTCTAGCTCAAGTCGTATCTCTGGCCATTTCTGTAGATAGTAAACGTGTTAATTGAGCCACTTGATCCTCATTTTTTGTTACCTTAGGTGAAGATCAACTTTGTTCATTGATTCCGACCATCCAACCCAAACTGATGGAACGCAATGAATCCATCGGAACAGTCGGAACCCATGGACATTTCCAACGCTGTTAGTCAACGAGTGCGAACGGTAACAGCCGTACTTCTTAAATGCGCAATTATCACACCTCCAGGCTGTCAAAAGATAGGTAATCGTTATGTGGTGAACGTGATCAGGAACGTGAGTCAGGACAGCAGAAAACAAAAATTGGCAACGAGTTTTGGTGGCTAATCAAACCGGTACAAAATGGATTCCAACTACTCTCCATAGTTTACGGATCAGTGATTGCAATTTCACATAAAGATCAATTAGAGTGATTCCGGGAAATTAAAGTGAAATGTTTATCCGGGGTTGTAAACCGTAGGCAATATGACATGGATACGAAAACAATGCACGAGGACGAGATAAACAAAACCTGGGAGGTGAAAATGGTATGTGGTTTGACCATGAAGGGGTTGCAGTTACCGTGGTGTTAGGGGGGTCACCTCGTAAGAAATGGACAAACAGAATTGGCTGACTGATATGTCCAGGGGGTGAGACAACCATGACCAACCGTGAGTGACGCTCAGCTTACGTGAAGTATTGACAATCGGCTAATAGGTGAACAACAACCCAATAAATCGTGATTCCATTGAAAGAAGTTGAATGGATGATGTGAAGATACCCAGAATGTAAGGTGCTGTTAGTTTACTCCATGTACGAACTGTCATCTGGAAATCTGGAAATTGTGCGGACCTTCTTTGATCAAATTATCAGCTGCTGGAACTAAAAGGGCTTACTACAACAACATTCAGTTTATTGATAAATTGATTGGGAGTAACAGAATTTGGTGCGGATATCTCACAACATTCAAGTTAGATGCAAAACTGCTGATACCTTCAACTCCAGATGAACAAATGAAGGTATTGTGTACGGACTAATGAAAAATGTTGATCGGACTTACTAGCGATATTCAGGAAAGTTTGTTTGATCGGTGCTTAACGATACACCCATGTCACAGGCAGACTGTTGTATTTACCTTGGACAATTGGTCGCTCAGCCAGCACGACTGTGAAGGTGCAGCAAGTCTCCACGAGAACCATGGCGACTGTACAAAACGTGGCTGTTTCATCCTTGGGGGCTGGTCTCCGTAAACCACTATGTCCATTTTTTGTTTCCAAGTGTGTTTTATATGTTTGCACGCGAAGCGCAAATCGGTAACTGGTACACTTGATTGACAGACTACGAGCATACAACTTAATAACAAAGAATCCTAAATCACTTTTGGGTAATTATTGAAACATAACTTGGTCACTCTATTTACTTGTTCGATGTAAGTTGACAACATTCCGTTGCCGACGCACGGCAACGTCTTGCACACTCAAATGAAACTTACTGCCATGACCCCTTTGGGTAGAGTCAACCCTCAGTCTCAAGTCAACTCATTCCACCGTTTTCGTCCTTGTCTGAACAACTCATCAGGTAAAGATTGTTAGAATAAGTTTCGGGCCGTTATCCCTCTCTCTACTAGACAACCTTCTATTTGCCATACGGTGGGTCCTCTTGATCTTCATTCTAAGTTGTCCTAGTGATCGGTACTGGCATAAGCTGGATCACGTCTATTTCTAACCAAACTACACCAATTAGCCTACTCACTTCTTCATTTGTCTAAAAAACGGGGTACTGGTGCCCCCTGCTAACTAGATATGGCGTATTTGTTTGTGTAACCGAAAGCGTTCCAAATCTTCAGTCCAGTCTTTCCGAACAGTAATACGATACATCCACACCGGCTGTTCACATACGAGTAGTTTATTCGCCTGAGTGTGGGGGCGATAGGCAGAAGATACTACATAGGTTTCGCATCCGGGCTCGCTTATATTCATTTATCGTGTGACTGTTTACGCGCTACGCCCTAACAGATGAATCAATATTTGATCAGCACACACTCTCATACTTACAAAACTACGTGTGTGTGCGTGGTCTGCTCAGGAGGCGCGCCCAGCGTGAGTACAAACTCACACTTCAACCTTATGGCCATGAATGGGGGTCTTCTGGGGACGAGCATTCATATTCTACATGGCAGCAAACCCCGCAGGTGGTCCCGGTCCGCTATGAACAAAGTAGAATATGGTGAAAAACGAGCACTGTCAATAGGTAACATAGTGTTTGCATTGGAGTGGCATGCGCTGGGACCAAACCAGTGTATGTGTGCAGCTATACGAACAGCACGCAAATGAGTACATTCGGTCAAGAACAGGAGTAAACGTGACGATACACAAATAAGGTGTCTGATTAGCCAATCTGTAGACGCATATATGTACTCCGAAATCCAGACTGAACTTTCTCAATTCAAGCTGAAATTAAGTCCGGTCTCTCTTCATGATAGACGTTGTGACTGACAAATGACTGGAGCGGAATGAAATACAGCTCACATACGCAGTCTTTTCTAACTTCTTATATCCTCAGTAGTACAACGAAATGATGTTTCTGTCATCCAAAACCATTACATATTCGTGCGACCGGTCTTACTGAGTGACCAGGGTTCAAGAAATAAGGTCTATTTGTTCTGTAGGTCCTATCTCTACTTTAGGACTTGTACTTCTAGCGGTTTGGCTATGCAGTCTTAACTGGCATACTGTTGATTTGACTAAAACAATTATTGCGGTAGAATGAAGATAATCATGCTCTCGTGCTGTCGATGCTGATCAACTGTTATCTGCTGTGTGTTGCGCTGCGCTTGTTATTTGCGCATTATCCTCTGATATTCTCATGCGCAAACTTTCCAGTGCTGAGGCTGAAACAGTTTTCCTAATCGTCTTTTCCTCTTGAACTGTCCAACGCATATGCAGAAACATGTAAGCTTTCTCAGCCACCTTGAATCCTATGAATCACAAGACTACTTCATGCCGCTTGTGTTCATTTGAAGTCTGTGTCGGTTGACTGGTAACACTAACTTCCTTCTATGAAAGGAACCTGGCTGCTGTTTGTCACTGTTTATAATCGTGTACGACTTGATGATAATCAAGCCGATGCCTGTACATCCTTGTCAGGTAACGCTCAGTATTTGGGATTTAATGTGTTGTGATGTCTGTTGATATCTTGCTGTCCCGACTTTAGTCGCAACAGTTGAACAGTTCCTTGCAAGGAAAATGGTTTGCTCATCTACCCTTTATCTGTCTACACTTATCACAACAGATGATGCGCCGGTGGCTTTAGGTCGAAACAACTACCGCACATCGAGTGTGCTTTTTCCGAGGCAAGGCAGTATCAACCTGACAATTCAGTTAACACAGACTCAGATTAATATCCAACCACAAAAAAGATAGAACTGGGTAAAAAGGTTGACATTATAGTTTATTTTCTAGCTAAGTTCTCCGCATCTCAGTATGCGCCTATAATAGTTTTACTCGTTACAAAGTCAATCATCAAAGGACAGCCTAAATGGAAGTTTTAATCAATTCACATAACTGGCACTCTTATAATTGCCCAAACACAGAATGCATTGTTGTTCTTGACGCATCGTCAGGTTCCAGCAGCAGCTTCCGACAGTTTCAGAAAATTCGAACAAGCTTGTGGATGCTCGTTCTTACGCAGTCAAACATAATAGAGTTTAAGTGTGAAATTGTTGTAACACCTGGAGGGTGTGTGTTGTATCCCCACCTTGGGCTTCACAATTCACAAACAAGTGGCGTGATATAAAGTCAGATTTGTTCGGCAACCAATACTGCTTTCGTTTATAAACTGGGATCTGGAACGAGACCCACTAACTTCAACTCCCTAGTTCTCCAGTCATGCTAGAGCTAAGAACACAAATGCAGTCGATCCTACACTTTTATAAGCAAACCCACGGTTAATCTGATAGAAACGAGACCGTGGTAACCGGACTTTGTACGGTCTAATAGTTGGCCTAGCTTATGATGTAGTTCTTAAGGGCACTTCTGAGAGTACTATTTAACAGGCGCCTGGACTGTGCCGAGTTTGTCCTATCGGTAGTCCAAGATGATGTGTACCGTTCCTAGTACATGGAATAAAGAGAATTTTGACGCGGTCAGTTTGCAAGCAATGCAAACACCTTAAAAAGTGAAAATTTGCATTTGTTTTTTGCTACGCAATTTCGATTTTGCTTGATATTAACGTTACTCGTGCTTCTATTTGTAACGGAGTATTCTACTAACAATATTCACTATACTGACACATGTTGTACACAAGTTCTGGAAAGAGATATTTGTTAACGATTTCCGATTATTTCGACAACAAATTTCGGGTATGATGCACGAAAAGTAGGGGTAGTGAGCACAATAAATATCAAATGAACACAACAAATTGTGTTCAAATCACGCTTGACCGTAGTTTTCCTATTCAATTAGTCTTGCTAGACAACGCACTAAAGTCCTCTTGACGTTAGAACGTATCTACAGTACACGTCCTTGATACAGCTTGAAGGTACGATTTATCATATCCAAACACTGAGCCATATTTGTTTGTAGATCTTGTTCAATCTACCTGAAGAAGAAGACAAGGTTGGTGCATGCTAACTCAGCGATGACAACCCATACACCTCATGTGAAAACAGTTATCTTGTTTACCAAGTGTTGGTCGGTGTGCTAAGTTTGCAAGCACGTAAGAAGAAATTCAACGTCATACCGTGGCAAGGATACATATTATTTGTGGACACTTACTCATTTGAAAGTTTTTTTACCAAATGCAGGTTAACACCATTCTACTGATAGCTATGAAGGACCTTTGGTGAACAAACGATTAGATGACACACAAATAGCTCGCATCCGAGGAACACAGCCGTAACCAGTGACCAGTCCCAGGAATGATTGAAGGGTAACTGGATCCTTGAAAGGAAATAGTTCTGTAGTTGACCGTTAAATCTTTAAAGCTGGTCTACGAGCATTTCGATCAGTAACCGAACCATGATATTGTGTGATGTCCTCATAAGAATAAATATTGATAGAATTACCAATGCATCTGTATAGCTTAGAGAATACAATAGCAAATATGTGATACGGCTCACGATATTCAGTCGGAACGTTAAAAATGATTATGCTATGCTGGTAAACCGGCTGATATTCTGAACCAGACATCACGACGTCTATTACTTACGAAGATGTCCCCAGTACACACTTTACACAGAGCTGTAGGCAACACTATTCACAGACCTAGCGGTGTGTTGATAATCAAAAGCTGTTTCATACGTACGTTGAATTTGACTTGTAGATGTCTCTAACAAGACAATTTTAAATGAAGCCTTGTCACCGTTGAGCTAGCTTAAAGGTCATCGAAACAGGTAGAGAATACGGATGAGTCTCCAACACTCCATTATGCAGGTCGTAAAGTCCCTGCATAATCATAGCGGGTCATTCATTTCTTGATGTTTAATGCAGAAGTCGTCTATTGGACTGATTGCGTCATTCTTTCAAGTCGGTTTGATTCGTCCACTAGGACTAAGTGACTGCATGCGAAACAGGAATTTTGATGCAGAAAACAAGACTTGCACTCAACCGGATATTCTGATGCTGTCCTTACAATTCTGAAATCGCTTTTGTTTCAATCTATTGATCACTTGGTGGCTTTGATTTGTGACAGAAAGGCGCACAGAGGCACCCGTCGAATACTAGTGGTAAATACAGTAACAGACGTACTAACATAGATAGGACCCAACTGTGGAAAATGTGGGTTTCGGCTGGACTGGAGCCAGAGTGATAAACAGAGCTGTCAGACCCGACGTGTGCTTTGCTATAGTGAGTTAGATGAGTAACTGAGTATAAATGTAATGTTTCTGGGCTCCCGTTGTGGCTTCGTAGCTCCGCTGGTAGGACGCCTGCAGCGTTCGCGTATTTTGTTTCTTCCATTGGTTCGAATTTGGCCGAAGCTTACGCCTATTCGCAACTACGTCTTATCTAAATTTTAAAAAATCTACCACACTATTTGCAAGTGACATAATCTCACTGATCACTGGTGTGGTGGAGTTTGATGTGAGCTGTCTGAGAAGTTCCACTTGGACAGTAATCCCACGGGTCTTATGGTGGATTCTATATAACACACTGAGTTGGGCGAGTCAAAATACGAAATTTTGGGGTTTCCTTCGTAAATCTTCTTTTGGGTATGTCGTTTCTGTCGCTGCTTTCAATCCAGCAGGTGCTCAGATTGTTCTCAACTGGGCCTCACCTATAAACCACCAAATAACCCCATATTAGAAATCCAGTCTATATCTAATAAGTTTGACCTTAAATTCTTTATAGTACAACAAATAATAGGGGCATGTACACTTTCAAGTTAAAACCTATAGTTTAGGTGTGTCAGTAGTGAAATTTGAGTTTCTGAGGCAGTTCGTGTCACGTCTGATTTGGGCAAATTGCGACCTCAGTAAACGGTATTGTTTTCTTTAAGGTGAGTATATTGTCAGAGGCTAAGTCTACCTGCAGGTTTACTTACTTATCATTCAACGTACGATCCTCGCACTTCATGATTTAAAAGGTCCCTGTGAAATGTCGCGAAAACAAAATTGGAAAGATTGCTGCAGTAACTGATTATCATTTCGATTTGTTGAGAAAGCCTGGAAGCGGGGGATTTTCTATAGTGGATTTTCTCATTTAGAAGTTTCTCGTAGAATTGGTCGGAATAAAAAAGCGGTAGTAAAGTGCGAATCCCCACAATTCCAGCCCAACCGCTGTCAGCAGTTCTACTAAAAATTGTGTTGAATGGACAGTTCCCGTCATCTTGACGAGATAATTTCCATCCTCCATTGTACTGTCGCGTTTACTTCCATCAATATGGTGCTGTTTCTCGAGACAGATTTTTCATTAACATTCATTCGTCATAACTGACAGTATCACGTCGGCTTCTTTTAGAGCTGCGACAGCATTCCTAAGCGAACGCTCACATCCCTCGCACAGTTGAGCATATATCAGAATGGACGTTTCACGTCGATCACCAATGGAATTTAACAGCCGAACTTTCTAGAGCCCATGATCAAGTAAATTGGCGAAAATGAAATATCATCAGAGGGAAAACTAGTCAATTACTAACATCGTATGCGAGTGTTGGCTACTGAAATTCTCTCTGAAACTGTAAGTTAAACAACCTGGACGGTCCGCAAAGAATTCTTCACATGTACTCTTTGATAGAATTTAGTCTCTATGCTGCGAAGAGTTTGTTAGGTCAATCTTCTTTTGGAAACTGTTATCCAACCTTCCTGCGCCTCAATCATGTACGTAGGTCTTCGCAACTTACGAACCAAGTATCGAACGTCGTCCCGCTCTCCAGAGGATAATTAAACTCTAAGATACTGTTGACGCTTCCTTCTATGGTTGAAATGGCTGAGACTGAGGCTGAATGTTATATCCTATCTACGTCGTATTTATTTGTCTCAGTCTGGATATTGATTGGCTGGCCTACCGACTGATCGGTTTTACGCACATGTTTGTGTGCCTAAGTCATCATCGGACGTTCGCGCTCCACGTATCACGTGGCTAGATTGTTAGTCACCTTGACTGTCATTGGTTCCGTCTGATGGCATTCGTGTGCATATCCTCCGTTTCGTGGCTTCGGCACGAATACAACTGTCACGTATTGACTTAGTTTTGATCTTGTTCCTAAACGGTAGTTCCAAGTGTATCGTAACAGTTCTTCGTTTCGAACAGCAATAGCAAACTTCTGTTGGGGTGAAACGCAATGGTTTTCTTGAGAGTTACACATCGCCTGGGTGGGATGACAATATCTAATTTTGGGATAGATTTTCTCAAGTCGCTCTATCCGAATTTATTTTTTGACAATATTGGAAGAATTCCTAAGGGACTGCATCAAGTACGATTGAAAACCAACGGCGCTCTATTCTGCATATCACAGTCACAACCGATTATTCAGTAGGCCTGTTTATAATTACCCAGGCCGAGACACAGACGTGGTCCAAACAAAACACAACACTGGTGATCTGTCATTCTATGTGTTACGATCTCAGTCAAACTGGACTGAATGGATTACGATTGCTTTCGCTGTCGTCCTAGGGAACTTCCAATAATAGTGTGGCGATACTGATCTGTTAATAACCATCGCCATATATGAATATATACATGCACTTCCGACAATGAAGAGCTTGTATCGTACGGACAGACTATGTGACCACCTTTTAGCTCATAGGTCTCTGCTGCTGCTGGTTGAGACTTAGTGATGCCAGGCGCATGCATTCAAATCTTCGAGTAACACCCTAGCGGAAACCACAAAATTTATGGAGACTTAACCAGCTGCAAACCAGAATTAGTTGCATGGGCAATATGGTTTATATTTCTGAAAGATCTTGCTGCACACAGTGAGGGAGTTTGACGTACAGTAGTCTGACACAGCAGTTTTCATTAGCAAGAAAGTACTGACTATCCAAAATCAACTTTCTTAATCATAATGATATGTGTCAATTAGCCAGACATTCACTGTTTAGATGGTCTTTCCAGATTTAAGAGAATAGCACCAGTTGGAAAATACTACAAAAACCATGTTTTTCACTTTTAACTGTTATGCCTTATTGTCTCCTGCTTGTTCGTTAGGTGATAACCAGGTGATGAGTAGCGAAATATATATTGGAGGTCAAATTAAGCAATGAATTCAAGGAAACCGTGGATCCGAAGTTCTGTCTACATGATGCTAGGGAGTCTGGGATAGAAAGAACGAAGGCTAAGGTGGTGAACATTCTTGATGGCAGCAACATTTTGCACAATTGTGTCAAATCAAACATTTGTGAGGGTGAAACTACTTGTGTAGCATCACATGGGCTACCATAAATCAAAAGTGGTTTACCGTACAACCAGAACAGTGTATCGTCAGCAACTTCAGTATGACTGTAACACTGGTTGTTCACTAATGTGAATGCGGTCACTTCATGGCATTAGTGTGCTTTGTTTAATGAAGTTTATTCTGTTACCATGCTTGTCACATCTCGCTGTTTGTTCGCTCTATGACATAAATTGGCTCACCTAGGCATGGATAAGAACAAGGGTTGGCATTCATCATCAGCGTACTGGTTCTGTTATAAAGTGTACATCGCTTTCTAAGGGCTGCCCTAGAAGATTCTACTACCAGCAGAAGTCCATGGTCAGTGGTGCATTTTGTGTACCACTCTAATATGAACATACAAGAAGATGCACACCATTTAACATGATGTAGTGCCTTTTTTGGCTTTTTGTAGCAACATAAGGCTCTCAGATAAGTAACCCGTCACCCGGTTGGACACCATGTTGCTCTTTGGTTAGTTCTTGCGTTTAATAAGCTGGGTTAATGTGGTGTCCAGATCTTTAAAAAAACCATACTAGCTAAGTAAATGAAGGTTTACTTCATCCATGTTACCAGAAATTCACTATCATTTTCCACATAACAGTGAAAGTTGACAGAAACATCACACTGTGTTTCATCAACAATCTCCAGAATAGTTCCAGGCTGAAGAAGAGCTTATAAAAAGCAGTTGATCAAAACATCCAGATGAAGGTCACATATTTGACCAAACTCACATCGTACCTGCCCTCCTTGTAAAATTTCATGAGGCTTCAACATCGGTCTGTATGATGTGGTTCTGATGAAGATGTTTTCGAAGTTTTCAGTCAGTACACCCTATACATCCCTGACCTTTCGATTGTATCACAATGGTGTATTTCGGTTCTAAGAAAGCCGATCAAATAGAAGGGAATCTTCTGATGTTCCGATAAAGATTGTGTTGACTATAAAATGGTCATGAGTTGTCGTGAAACCTTTTTTTCTAAACGGATCACACAACCACTGCTTAGGTTAGAACGTCGTCAACCATGTGTTCTGGGTTGACTTCACGAGAAAGAAAACTGTTTGACATCAATATCGCAAAAACATTGACAGAAGTTAGGCTTCCAATAGTCGGCAGCCGGGAATTGTAGGCCACATTTTACGGCCGAGAGGCAGTGAAACTGCGTTGTTGTTTATCCCCCTCAAAAACAGAATGGTGATTTCTTCTCTAGAGTGTCACTGGAAAAGCATGTACAGTAGAGTGCGGTCTCGTCGGCTGTAAAAACATTTTTCGCACCACATTTATTCGGCAAAGATAAAAGGCCTCGTGAAATTGATAGATACCATCCTTTGGCTCACGACTTCATTCACTACAGACCTGAGAACTGTTAAATAAAACAGTAATACCCACCGTGTACGTAATAAACCAACTCATATCACTCCAAAAAAGGATTTATACTCCTGCTTCTCTAAATCAACACGTTAGCCAAAATGGATAACCTTTGTGTAGATAATGCTGCCGCTCGATGTTCTTCGCGCGGTTTCATGAACCACTTGCATGCAGCTTCATTCTTGTCTTCAGACTTTTGATTTACCTTCAGCATTGCACCACGTCACAGAGAAGTCGGTCTCCATGATTTTGTTACTCAAATATTTCGTTTCCAAACCGTACGGAACTGCTCTTCGTCATGTCAAAATGACTTCGCTACGGAGCACTGCATAGCTTGCGACTGAGAAAAATAAACCAGGAGTCATAACGCTTTGGATAGTGACAGTTGGATGTTCGTTGTAAAATGGAATGATGCACACTTTGCTACCTGGGGTTTTGCTTCCGCACTGGTCCTCGGTTGATGCAGTCTGTGTGCTGTTGTCAGCTGCTTCAGATAAAGTATGCATTTGGCAAAACCGTGTGCAGTGTATGCGTCCAAACTTGGCATGGCGGATGACCAAGTATACTACACAAGAGATCTGATGTGACAGTTGGTCAACCTGAGCTATGAGTCAGTGATATGCCACTGAACCTTAATCTTGTAAAAACTGCTGGGCTTAGTGGGTTAGCAAGGTTTCAGATTTGACATTGAGTACTAACTTACACACCGACAGTGACAGTTTTTATTCGACGATCAAGCTTGATGTCCCAAATATGTACGTTAAAGCGGCGCTTGAATTCGACTACCGACAACTCACTTACGACAGATTCTGTTGGGTTGTTCCAGAGGGGGTACACTCGGACGTTATGCGGATATTCTGTGGAAGTCAAACTGTTCATTTGATGTTGTAGGTTTAGTGAGTTACACACGGTTTGGTGTGGATGGAGAATCCTCTATACTGATATTACATATTCCAACTTGGTCATGTAGAAATCCGCTAGAAGTATGCCTATTGGGCCGTTGAATGCAAACTCGTCTATTTATCAAGAAGCAATCGCTCAGAAATTGGGCCTCATACTATATGTAACAAAAACAATGCTGAGTATGGTTCACTCACTAAGAAAGACAAAGAAGTATTATTGTTTTAGATAAACTGGCAAATACTATTAACGGCTTCACAGAGAGAAATGTTAGTAAATAAAGATGTGGCATCAAATGAACATAAACTTTTGTAAACCATCTGGAGTGTTCGTGTAATTGACAAAATTAAAATCATCTTTCAGCCTGTATCTTTTAGAGTGTTTTTCGATCGATTCAGTGGGCCAATTTGTGCTGCAATGCGCTGTATCTTGATAATCATAAGTTGAAGAGGAACGCTGGGTTTGTGAGTTGTAAGCAGTCCATGCATACCAGCTGGCTTCATCAACTTTTACTGCTTAACATAGCCTACACAGTTCACTTTTTCGTAACTGCGGCCGCTTTTCTTCTCCACTTCTTGGAGGTCATCAGGTTTATCGTCTTATCAAAACTGTCGAACATCATGGAAAATTTCGGGTATCTTTTTTCACATATTTTGTTTTGCCCAATGGAACGAGTCCTGAAACTTTTTTTCAGACTTAAAACACCAGTAGGTTTTCATTTTTCCTTTTTCCTTTTAAGCTTCGAGAGCATGCTAGCTTTCGAGTGTGAGGATCTCCATTTGCAAGTAGTGTCCGTAGATGACATTCCTTAGTTTGCTCTCGTCCAAAGGCAAAAGCTGCTGCTATACTGGTTTCGAAACTGACTATCAATATCAACGCATATCACTTTTCTTAGGATAGTTGGCAAGCCTAAGTCATAAAGAAGGAGATTCTAGGCACGTCTGTAGTGACAATTCTTATGACAGGTTGATAAAATTAATGACAAAATCTTTGGGAAATAAAGCTAATTCTGAAACCGGATAAAATGTATTTTTGGGGACTTATTAAGGTTGTTAAGATACCTGATGGTTACTGTTGGAAATCCTTTTTGGAAAAATTTAAAACAGTTGGCTCCCTTATTAAACTTGAATGAACTAACGAGAAGACCGAAATCATGTGATGGTTTCTTAAGCGATATTTTATGGTGTTGGTCGGATCAATCCGCTCTTGATACTACACAGTGTTCAGGGCGATGGAACATCTGTCCATCAATGGAATGCCATTTGGGTGATCGAACGAAGTAAGGACAAGCCTTAGCGATGCAGCAAATGAAGAGGTTTATATGGTGACCTTGCAATCAGTCAATGCGCCATTGGACAAAAACGTTTTGACATCAAAATGTATTCAAATGTCGTCATGGTCGCTGGGATCCTCGGCTCATGCACCTTTAGACAAAAAACGAGCAGGATAATTTCCATTGCTGGTTTGGTACAGACCATCCACCCACTAGGCATTCTTGGCCAAAACAAATGATCAGGAGAAATTAGTATCGGCTAGTCGCCTGATATGGCATTATTGTCGGCTTAGCTTTGGTGCATTTTTCTTGCCAGTGAGAAGTGTTTTGTCACCGATCACCCAATACCAATCGTTCTTGGATTAGTCGTTTCCCAAATTAATCCGCAATATCTGACAGTTTTGACTGCATACCATATTCTGAACACCATACACAATGAGACAAAGTTAGACTTCTTCACTGAGCACTGCCCCCTGAAAAAGACTATTTTTGCTTGAAAGACGACTTAACCCTCTTCACAGAGCTTCACTGGTGAAACAGAACTTCAACAACTTGAAATATTCTATCCTCCTGGACAGGCACTTTCAGCCTATGTTACAGCATCTAACTGTGATGAATTAGTGATCCATTAGTCCGATTGCCGTCATCCAATTCACTGCTGAGTTTGTTCATTCCGTCGGCAAGCCGAACTTGATGGAAATGTGTAACGTTTGATGAAACACTGATAGAATGAGTTGTACTCAGCTAGGGTGATGCGATCGATCGGTACTGGAACGCAAACAGTAACAACTAACTACTTCGTTCAACCGAAGTGAGTGGATATTTCATCAATGTACACGCAAAAGTACAGCGAGTTGACAACACGGACGGGTCGGTTGACGCAGCTGACGTATACAGTTGCCGATGTACGGAATAAATCGCCTTAATCTTCCACCTGGGAATGAATGAAAAGTATGAAAGGAATGATGGCGATCGCTTACAGTATCAACGACACAATAACTAACTACCAACTAGTGCGTTTTATAACCGGTGTTTTTCATGACAGCAAGTTGAGATTAACAAAATATTGTTTCTTGTCTTGAAGGTACTCACAGGAAAGCTGAATTTTCTTGTCTAGCATACACATAAGATCAGAGTATGAAAACTGATGTCGAGTATCTAATTCCTAGACTCGAGTTTCGCTCTCATTAGAACTCGTCGGTAGTGTATATCATCGCCACTGCCGGGACTTGAACCACGGACACGCTGTTCATGAGGCAACCGTGTTTACCATTGCGCCATTGACCTCACGTTAGGCACGACCGAATTATCATATGTGAACGCTCATCCACTTTCGCTTGTGAGTAATGGTCAGG
>JTDE01001354.1:1965-17434 GCA_014338405.1 Paragonimus skrjabini miyazakii | reverse complement strand
CATTTTCCTGCAGCTTGTTCTATGTTAAAATATATGCTCTGGTCCTACTACTGAATTGCAGTGGTGTGAGTGGCATGTTACAATAGTTCATTCTCACTACACTACTTCCTGTTCATAGGTGGAATGAATCAACTGAGGAGCGTTTCAAAACTGTTACGCCGTACAATAGTTGTCTGCAACTCTGCAGAATTTGGGACGGAGGCACGTGCGCTCATTCACTGAGTGATTCACTGCGCGTTAACTGTCTAGCCTGTGATGTCCACACACACCCGTGTCCAAGCTCCCAAATACGATAGACAACTCCCAACTCCTCCAATCAGAAAGTGAACGCTCCATTAACAGATCAAGGCAACGAGCATGAGAACGTGAACTAGTCCTAAATCTCACATCAGCACACAGCATTAGAATGACCCTGTCACTGAAACATTCCCAGCACACATCGCGCCTATCGACATACTGTTAACAGCACATTTATCAACGATGGTATTGTTTTCTATTGTACGTCAGTTCTCGTGTTTACCCATTCTTTATCGTTCTTACAATTAAGCTCAACCCAATTATATGCATTATTCCTCAACGGTGTGCTATTATTTTATAATAATTAGCCATTGGTATGCCGCAGATATTTGAGCAAAGTCGCAACATCACTTACCTTACGTTATCACTTCATATACTTTGCACTGTTATTTGAGATTCTGGATTTCGAGACAACCTTCCGTGTGTTACCAAGTTACTTGCTGCTCTGTATGTTTGCACAAATGGGGGTGATAAACTCGAACTAATTAAAGTAGTTTTCTAGACTTCCCCACGGTATTTGACCGAGTTGACTACCTAATGGTTTGTGTGAAGGATCGTACTTATGGTGCAGCAAATTTTCTACTTCTGTTGTTCGCTGACTACATTCAGAATGAACGTGGTCTTTCCATATTGGTGTTTTACGACCAGCAGTTTGTCAAACAGTTTCATACTGGAACCTCAGCCCTTCATTCTTATTGTGTTTAAAATACTACAGCTTGTCAATTACCCACCACTCTTGCATGCTGATAACTGAAATTCCGCGTAAAGAGAACATTGTGAATGAAGGTGAGAATTTACAGTGTAAGATAAACACACTACACTGCTACGATACAGATTGTTGGCTAATGTTTAACACAACTTAATGTAAAGTGATACACTTACGTTATTCAAACTGCACAGATTACTTTCTGGAGATGAAACGCTAAGTATCAATGTGCGTGAGAGCAGCTTGGACACAATCGTCTAAAGTGATCGGAGTTTGTCTCCTCAAAGTACATCGATGGTCACTTAAGTTATTTATCATGTCGTTTGGAGGGTCTTATCCGAATTGCTACACTATATTGTTCAGTTAGCTAATACGCCCTCATCTTCAGTTAACTATTCAGGCTTTTCGACCACAGTTTGTGAAGTACAGTACGCTTATTGGGAAGGTACGGAGCAGAACATCCAAACGGTTTACGACACTACGTCTTCTACCCCGTCTGATGGTTTGCACAAACTGAGATTGTCTTGAATGAGCTACTGGAATATAAGAGGAAACTTGATTTTAACATCTTGCATCATTCATCAACTCGAACATCGCCTGAGAAGAATACTTGTGTTAATGGACTATAACCGTCTCTGGGGCAGCTCGCTGCAGGGACAAAAACTGAGCTGTTTAACTTGCAGGAAACACTTTCAGCCCCCTGATGTGCCAGATGTAGAGCAACCTGACAGAGTCCGTCGTGAATGCATCGTTGTTTGTTGAATTCAAACGCAGACGTGGCGAACATACTTGGAACACCAGATCGGGTATTCTGATAAGCTGATTAACAGAACCACTGATGTAAAAAGGAAAATACTCATGCTTTTTTACAGTCACTGCCGATAAGCTGTTGTCTGTTGTATGTTGCAGTGTGTTTGTTTCTTGCTTGGTAGGAAGTGGACGGGTTTCTATTGTGCTGATCATCTATCGATATTTTTCGTGTCTTTCTGTTACTGTCCCTCTGAACCTGAACCAGTCTACCGAATCGTGTTTTTATAAACCGTCTGACACAAATTCTCATAAACTTGAGTTGTCTCATATTGTCCTATTCTGGAAATTCCTTATGGAACGTGTGTATCGGCGTAGTTTTAGCAGAGTGAGTTTTAACAATTGTATGGTAGATTTGCTTTTTTTATACCAATGCAAGAGCTTCGTAAACAACCGACAAGTAGGTGTGATGGAAACACGAGATGCACGGTTGTCACACCAGTGAGGTGTGACAACCGGATGCAATATCGCAGTAACATATTGCGATGTACTTTATTCAAGAGGCACGAAGTTGACACAAGTTGCAGGCTTGCTCTACGATACTGGTCTCTAACGAAGATTATATAAAATATCCAATACGTAGAGAGCGTAACGATGATTGTCGATGGGAGACCATTCAGAATTCAAAAGTGGCGTTCAGTATATGAAGATATCCACAATGAGGAGCCCCACAGTTATCCCGTACTGTTAAAGATAGGTGAGAACCCGCTTTCTCTTATCGAAGATCATTCACGTAGTGCGTGTCGCAGCTAACTTCTTCAGAGGACGCGCCAATCACTGCCTTCTCATCAAAGTGGGAAGGTAAAACCGGTATTGGGTGCTTTAACCTGGTTGATCCGTAATCCAGTGAATTTCTGGAAGTGTTGAGGGACTCCGATTTCAAGCATCTGGAAAAGTGGAGTGTGATTTACTTTGGTGATCAACGGATTGAAAGGTTAAGAAACGATTGTTTGGGTGTTTTAACTTCATGAAAAATAAACATGAAACAATGATTGGCAACTGTTTAACAGTAAACAAAATGAAACGTAAGGCCAAGCTATTTGCGGTAATCAGTCGTGCATGGATTGACCCCCGCTGAGATGTGCCTGTTGTAGTCTAACGGGTGTATGAAGTATACAAAATTGATGGCGTATGGAGGCTTATGGAATTCTGTTGTCCATCGGCTCCAAGTGGAACATGACCCTTGCTGTCTGTTCTGCTATCCTGTGGGCTAGCTTTTTAAATCAAACAGCTCCTGATGAGGCCTCACATTCATCCTCTACTTTAATTTGGTCAACCGGGATATGTCTTGCTTATACATCTAATGTCCAGTCTCTTAGTGGCCTGTAGCTTTAGTTTTCCTTCACGCGCCACTTTGCTTGGGTGCAGGTGGTTGGAACTATCGTGCCGAACTCATTATCATTTCATTTCTTTGATGTGTTTTATTGTAGCCTACATTTGTTTCATTTCTCTAAAATACGTTCACCCTATTTTGCAGTACTGCCCTTAACTTTCCAACAAAACTCACTCCGCCGGTCACCAGAGGTGTTAGTGACACTGTTTAAGACAGATGCCTGCAGTCCGAGATGTTGCTAGAACACACCTAACATAAATCCTCTAACTTCGTTGAAGCTGGCTACCCATATATTTCGCAATCTTAATTAAATCGGGTGACGAACAGAATTAACTCTGACATTGAAAATCCTCGAAGCCGATGTTTGTTTTACTGAGCAAACCCTCATCCCGGACTCATGAACTTCGTCGAGGCTCTCGTCCGTGTCAGCTGATTCACAGCAACTGTTTGATATCTACCTAACCGGTGGCCACACAGCTTCAGCACCAGGTCAAGGTGACATCGGAAATATGTTATTTATTGTAAGGTCCGACTATTCGCCTAGGTCTCAGTTAACCACTTGCTGCGTACCGTTAGGTTGGGAGGTAGGATTATAGCTTTAAGATATTGGCGGTGATAAGTTGTTCTCGTTCATTATTGAAGCTAATTGTGTACAATTGAGTGTGAGTTACAACAGCGCCTAGACAACTAATAACGCGGTGCAGACGTAGTGTTTTCCGCGGTCTCGCTGCAGTGGAAAAACGACGATTTTTCACTTGTAAAGGTACTGCGTCTTATGGAGCAGTCGTGTTTTCAGTGCCCAGTCCTCCTACAGTTACCCTGAATGTGGTTTGACTTTGTTTATTTCAGCGGTATCCACCGCAAACATTGCATGGCGTCTCTGATATGCTTTATTTCAGTGCTGCTCGGCTGGTTCCACTCAACTGTCCCAACCACTGTCGATGATAGTAATTTTTGTATGATATGCGGTAGGTAGATTATGTCCATTTGACCGGCTGCGTGCACCAGGAGAACTTGATCGGCTAACATTTGGACCTTCAAGATATAAACCAGTTGACAAACTAGTAACTATTATATTCAACGGAAAAACGGACTGTGCAAATCATTTAAAATTTTGTCAACCCAAAATTAGACATAAGCAAGCATGTTCCACATAGCTTCTTTACATCAATTATGACCACTCAAAGAAAGGGGTTCAGTTAAATATTTTCATACAATCTGAGTTTAAATAGCGAATGGGCAGGGCTTCAGATAAAGTTAACGGTGCTTTTGCGAGTAGTTTGGTTGTTCGCCAAAAATAAAATAGCTGAAACGATAAAAAGCGTTAATTGTCTCAAAGTGACACTTTTGACGAATCTGACGACCCCTCTACTCAGAGGTTTTGGGTAACATTCCGTGATACAGTTGTGTAATATTTGTCTTATGTGATTAATACATCCAGTCAAAACACGTGATTTAGACTGAGGACTTGCACTGAGGCATTGCTGGCCGTGTTTATTGTAAAATGAGATAAGCATTGTCTCCGCATTTCCAATGGCTTTATTTCTCTGAAGGAGATGTTTAAATGAATGTTTTGTTGAAACACTAGTGGGTTTAGACAAGCTCATTCGTTATGTTCTGTGGTGGTGGAACTGTAACTCTTCATACAACTATGTATGCAGGTCTCAAGTATCTCCTTAGGTTGCTGAGGTTGTATATAAGCGCCGCTCGGTATTTCAGGAAATTAGCCAAGTCCCTTTTTCATTTTGGAGGAAGAAAACTTTAGGAATGTGCATACTAGCCGTTTCACCTGACTTTTTCATACAAAAATCCCTCAACTCATTCACGGTCTTGTTGCAATAGTAAAACTTCCGTATAACGAAATGGTTCTTTTAATCTCTTCCATGAAGGTAAATTTTGTAACAAGATGACAGGTGTTAAACTTTGTAGAAAACCTGATGAATTTGACGTTGAATATTACATAATAACTGTGTCATCTCTTCGCTGTTTGAGATTGATATAGCTAGAGCAAAGAAACTGCTTCGTACACAACCCCTTAATAGAACGGTGGCCACTTAACATGAACGATTTTGTGATCGATGTTTACTGTGCTTATTGAGTTACGCCATATGTGCTATATTTGCCTATTCCACTATCTACACGAGTATTTGGTCCACTTGTTACTCTATCCCTATTCTTTAAAGTAGCGATGATCTTTCCTGATCCACTTACTGACATTGAGCACTTTTCGGCCAAGTAAACTCATTTATGTGAGCGCTAGAAGGAAAATATCAAAACCTATATGTCTGCTACGTGCACTTTGTTAGACACTGCGCCGATCTGTTGCCATTTTGTGTTCAGACAACTTATGCTGACGCACGAGATCTTTGAGAACAAGTGCAGCGATCGTGGTGCACATATATAGGACTTGCTAACTCGTCTATACATTTAAACATGATAATCAACCCATCTGAGTGTTTCTAAAGAATGCAATTGGGCGAATATTGCAGTTCTACTTTAATTGGCTATATATGCTGTATATATGATGTACATATGATAATGAGCATGTTTATTTCATGTGGTCAGTACGTTACAACCCCGTAAACCATTTGCTGCTTTTTCCGGGTCAGTAAATTACTGAGCTATTACCCTACTAAATTAAAAAACTTCGACTCTCATCTTTCCGGTCGTTTGAAGATTGATCAGACAGTAACCTTTGAACAAACGAGATCACTTCCTAGTGTGAGTTTGCAATACAGATAATTGATCTCATAGTCTTATTGCCAGTCCCTCAACACACCCTGAAGTCTAACGACACCAATACCAATGTATTTTATTCAAAATTGACAATGTAATGTTTGCTTTAGATTTGATCTAATAAAATGTAATGCACCATCATCACACTAGCCTATGTTCTTGCTTTAATAAACAGAGATCACGAATGTGACAAATTCGCTATTTTTGTCAGTGTTTTGACAATTCCTGTATTCATACAGATTGAACATCACCCATAATTGATCGCAGTTGTCGCATTCCCATAGAATTTCCAGTCGGTCCCTTTTCTATGTTAAAAGCAAAAATGACTCGGTCACTTGCACGACGCAGCGAACTCTGTGTCTAGTTTGTCGAGTTATGTTGCGGTAAAAAGCAACGTGACCTGTGCTACTGAATTTGCATCGATTAACTCTGGTGTGGTTCAGCAAGTCATTAGGAAATAGGATCAATAATTTGCTTACAGTGTGGTAAAATGATAAGTGAACAAATGGACCCAGCTATTGTATATTGTCGGCTTATCCATATACAACAAGCAAATAACAGTAATATGTCAACATATACGAATATTTTTAGTCTGTTTTTATTGTGACTATTGTTTTACTGTTTATTCTTCGTTCAGATTGCGAAAACGAGGATATAGTCTATCGTACGTTTACGCATTTGTAATATCATGATGTTGTTTTATGGAAAATGTTACAAGCTAGCCTAATTGCTTGATAATTGTCGAACACATTGATTAATGCTTGTCACACTCACTGAAGTGACCAACTGGGACATGTTGTATTTATCACTGAACGTAATAGGTCCCATTTTTCACACTATCAAAATGAACTTATGTCAGTTTTGCAGATTTTCGAACATTAAACCGCAAGCACTTTAAGTAAAACCTAGCATCTTCAATATACAGTACAAGTATTACTTTCGACCATCATGTACCAAGAAACACAAGATCGGTTTAAGCATACATCCATGATACCTTGTATGCAGTCAAAACAAAATGTGCAGTACTCTCTTATCAACTACCATCTTTAGAACACAAGAAACTAGGTTCTGCTAAAAGTAATGTAGGCTGTGAAAGGATTACTACTAGTTTTTTTTCTTCCGCCAATGATTGCTGTAAGAATTAGATGAGTGGCTGTCAAAGATGGCATCTTTTTTTAGAGTTTGTACCGTTTCTCACAACAACGTCTTGGGATTAAGCGTTGTTTTGAGACTGCCGTATCCGTGTAAGGGAGGCGTTCACACCATCAGCAAGAAATGAACAGTATTGTTATTTTGTCCATTCGAACAATATGTCTTACAGCAATAACTTAATCGTCTTACATTGCGAAGAAATTCAGTGATTTTAGGCAAATTCGTTGGAATTATTTTGTGGTCATAAAAATCCGTAGCATCAAATTAAAATGAATTTTGTTACAGCATGAAATAAGTGCAATCTTTGACAAACAGGAATAGAACGTGATAATATTTACAGATTCTAGGTTTAGTAGTAGACTGGTTCATATATTTTGAATAACCCATTAACAAACTTTACTAAAGTACAATTTCTGTCAAATTTTGTTTTTTTTTTTGCACTCATTTTCATGTTCGGTTTCAGGATAACATTTAGCACATTATTTGAAAGAGTATGCTTAAGGTCCATTAGACGAACGGTTATAGTAACTCGACTTTCGCGATAGGTCATTTCATTTTGTTCCAGAAAACTCGAGCACATTTTTCTTTGCGTGTTTACAGATGAAGCATATGATTTGAATATTCATGGTGAGTTCAAGAACTACCGCCTTGTGTTTTGAATATACTTGCGACCCATTTTGAGCAGCAGAGTACTTAGGTCATCATATGAGGAAACAGTTACAAAAATGACTTAACAGGGGTCAGACTTCCTTGGTTGATCGATTAGTTTTCAGAAACTGGTATCTTATATCCTAACCAGTAAGAACACCTATGGGTTCATTTTGATTATGCTTCTCGATAAAACTGACGGTGACAAAACTGTAAAGGCATGTAATGTATGTTAGCTACTTACGGTTCGCCTAGACCACGTACCGTCAGTAGTGACAACTAATCTATACCTGACAAATAGGACCAATGTGCAGCTGTGTGTTAATAATGGTGGTGTAGAAAAATAAACAACACACATGTTAGGTGGTGCTGCTAGACAACATTCAAGTCAGTGTCTTTGTGATGCCCACCACGCCACTCTGGATCAGTGAAAGGAGAGGTTCTGGCATTCGAACAATTGCACTTGTGTATGACATACCGCCGCACCACTACAAGCAGAAGTCCTTCTTTAATTAAGTAAGCATATTAGTAAAAGAACGCCCAAGTAGCTTATGCAAATGGCATGAACGTAAACACCTCCGGCCCATATCCAAAGAGACTTTGAGTGTTTCAGATCCTCATCATCATAACAATATATCAGCGGTTCATGCTGCTGCTGAGCTGCCAAACAACCACGGAAGGAAATCTATGCTTGATAAGGGCTAAGCAACGATCGTTCCACAAAATGCACTCACGGATTTAACAGAAAATAATAAGTATGCATAAAATTAGTATGCCCCACATTTGGCCGGATTTAGATTAAAGTGATCTTCGTGTTTTCTGCAACAACAAGCGATGTAATATAATATCATTATGATGGCAAAAGAAGTTAGATGCGAACGCCATTTACTACCAGATACCAATTACATCTTGTGTGAAAATCCACAGCGGTACTGTATTTCATTGATGTGTCTCAGCATCCGTTGCCACTCGTGCAGAACTGTTTTATGTGCTCAAAAGTATGAAGCGACACGCGTGCTAAATTCGTGTTTACGTTATACTACTTATTAGCACCATGGAGTGGTGTGCATCAGTCTGGATAAACTTGCTCTACGAAAATAGTGTTGACGCTTACTCCAAATGGACTAACCCAAATGGCTTCATACTAACCGTTCAGTAATAATTTGATGTGTTTCTCAGTGGTGCTATCACCAATCTGTTTTCATCATACAAACCCGGCCATCTATGTTAACATATCGTAAAGGTTTCTTCTGCCGTTTACTACACCACAAAAACAGAAGAGCCAGTTGTCAACAGAGAAGTGCAGAATTACCCAACCTACCAAAACGCGGTACTTTTTAAATATCTCTTGTCAGATTGAATCACATGCAGGTGGGATCTCTGAAATGTCTAGGAACTTTTGATAACTACTACGAATTATATGAATCAATAAGGAAACAAAATAGCACCTGATATCTATAAATAAATTTTAAAAATCATGCTCCAAGGACGTAACGACGTTTTTAGAGAACAAGGAAGACTGACGACGGCAATATGGTTCACTCGGAACCATTATTGATGCAACTGTGTTTGAAACATAATAAACTTATGGCCGAATACTTGTAGGCATTCTGATAACTGAGGACTATGCTCAATAGTGTACAAAAAATGATTACCGCTAGGTCTTCCATACAGTGTTCCGGTAGTTTGTAGTTATATGGCCTACGGATAACATGATACTCAGAACAAAGGGGTTCCAGTTACCCAGAAGGTCAAGTTCACAATCATCAACTGATTTTTAATTTGACGTGTCAGATCATGCGAATTTTGTTGAACCCAGTGCAACTATCTAAATATTCGATTTCGGTGTGGGTATAAAGCTGTTGGCAGTTTGTTACTTAAAAATTTGCAGCTAAATTTCTACCAGAAAGTTAGTTAGTGAATGATGGCTTTCATCGGCTTGTCACATGGGTTACGTAAGTCATTTTTCCCCTTCGCTTGCTCCAAACCAAAAACTGTTCATTCCTTTACCTCACATTGGGTGAGATACACTATTGTTGTGAAAACGCATTTTCTTAGCGAATAACATCGCACGAGTTGTTTTGTTTCAGAAAACCATTAGCGTAAAGCAGTGAAATGAAAACGGGCGAAGGTCTGTTCTTGCCTTACTTGACAATGCGAAACTGGTTGCATTGCGGTGCTCGGGAAGTCAAATAAATTTCAGGTGATGATGAACCCACAGCACAGCATTACGATTGAGAACTCGGTTTAGGGAAAGCACATGGATGAAGATATGACAGAGTTCTGTTTACTCCACAAAACAGTTAGCCGAAATACACTTCCGGACGGCTTGGCATAATAACAGTAGGCACGTTTTATTTACAACTCACGAAGTTCACTGTAACCCACGATGCCAAATTTGACGTTATTGGATTGAAGGTTTGGAAACCTGCCACAAAAAGGCTGCTAATTAATATGCGCATGCTGTGAAGTTTAGCGTGACAAAGTGGAACTGAGATGTTGGTATACTGTACTAACGCGGTTTATCGATTCTTATTTCCAGATCCCGATGAAGTTCATTACGGTACGTTTACACACCTGGTTACATTTCTAGTTAATTTAAAACAGTCGGTCAATACTGTTATATATCTGCATCTCACTGTAAAAAAGAATCACTGCGTTGTTATATTCCATTGGTGGACCTTGTAGGCTTGAATTAAGTGGACGTTGAAAGCTCTACGTTTAGTAAAACTTTGCGTCGGCTCTTTCAAAGAGATTCACTGCAAGGAAGCCCTGTAATATATGGCAAACTAATTGCCAGCTATGTAGATGTTTAGTTTTCCTCTTGTTTTCATCTGAGCACAGCTGCGTAAACCGTATTCAGACAGAGATAACGCGGATGGTATTTGATAAGGAATTACTCTTTTCTCTTCTAGGGTCATGTCAACTAATCTTAAATGTCTAGTATTTAAAAAAGGAAAATTTTTTCCTATAACAAATTTGAACAGAGAAGTCAGAAACTGGTTTTTGCACAATTAGTCTCTCGAGCACATGTCACAGCCTTTCATCAGGTACATACTGCTGTCTGTGGGTTTATATAGCAAAGTTCAATGGATCTTGTGTGACCAAACAACAAAATCAGCTGACGTACAAACACACGCACACATACTCAATGCACATCAGTTGTCGGGGTAATCTTGTACTGATGAACAATACTATCCATGTCTAGTTCTACACAGCACAAATTGATAGTGATTGGGCTAGCTTCTTCAGCTCGTAATGCATTCAGTGGTTTGGTAAGTTGTGAGATATAGTTTTGAGCTAATCGACTTACTCAACGGTTTGGGCTGTAGAAACAAATACGACCATTTTGGACGTAGCTTCTTTGTTTACAAATATTCCTATCATGTAGAGGGTTGATATAGTTTGTCAGTATATTGACTTACATCAATTGGACATAGGATTGTCTACAGCTGAGTAAGAACGCCTTCTGCTATTAGGCCCAGTGGATATAAGTTTCTACCTTAATAGAACTGGCTATACACAAAAGGATTACGTTGCTATGGTAAATCCACTCGATCTGCTACTAGTTGGTATTTTCGTTGCCCATCTGGAGCAGAACGCAGATGTTGTCATCAGTCAGACTGACTTCTACCGGTGTTATGTTGACGATATCTTGATAGTTACTGACATCATGGAGTTGATAAAGAGTACATCCGACCCAATGAACAAGCTGAATTCCAAAATCAGCCTCACCACCGAGCACGGACAAGATGAATATCTGGCGTCTTTGGTTATTCTCATGAAACGCCGGAATAGCGGCTGCCTACCGCGGTCCGTTTGCCAGAAGCACACTTGGACTAGGAAGCACCTGAACTTTCAAAAATTTTCGCCGATCTAGTACAAAAAGGGTCCGGTAAGAACTTCGTTTTATCGTGCAAGATGGGTCTGTTCGACAGAAACCCTGGCACTGTTGAGAACCATGGTCAAAGAAAATGGCTAGCCAACGGCATTTCTAAAGGAATTTGGCCTACGGAAGCCGTCTATAGTGATGACTTCAACAACTTTAAAATTGAAATTTTTTACCTCCATTCGACTTACAAAAGTGATGACTTCATTACTCTTCTGAAGACCCCTGTCACAGCGGCTATGGGACGCACGGTTTATGCAGCCCAGCTGGCCATACTGTTCACTATTACTCGGATACAATACCACCACTGAAAACAATGTTGCCACTTAATGGCAAATCTTACATAATTTATGAATTCCCATGTTTGTCGGGCCACTTGCATAGGCAGAACGGAGCGACATTTACGTATTTGGATCAACCAACACATTCCTGTATGTACATAAACTACTCACACGCGGTTTGTCTGCCCTGGAACTGATGGCAGTCTTTTTATGTAACCCCAATCGTAGATTGTTTCTATTGTTGTTGTCATACGTATGTCCCATATCTTCTAACGTTTTACGTTCGTGACTGAAGACAGTAAACCAAATGGTACCATCTCGCGATGAATATCTTCTATAATTATTGGTGAACTTGTTGACATGTCGACCCAAAATGAACCTGGAGTGGGTTTTTCGGATGTTACGTGAAAAAAATGGGATTTTTCTCTCCTTGGCGGGGGCGTTAGCAATTAACAAATGGAACCTACCCCTATGCATACAGAAAGACTTCAGTACCAAATTACCCCGGCCACTAATGTGCACTGATGTGTGTGAGTGTGTATGTGTTTGTGTGGTTGTTGATTTTGTTGTTTACCTTCACAATGCCCACTAAACTTTGCTACGAAGACCCGCAAACTGCAGTGCATGTCTGATGAGATGCAGCGAAATGTGCTCAAGATACATTTTGCAAAAACCCGTTTCTAGTATCTCTGTTTACAGGACTAGTAATTTTTCACTGGTACTCCGGGTTCATTAGTAAAATAATGAACAATCATGTATTCGACAACCGTCAGTACTAGGTCTGTCGGCACAAGATTTTGGGATGCTGCGAGAACGTCAAAATGAATTATTCGTAAGACATATAAAACGTCGTAGAGCTAAAGGGTTTACTAAGGTGTGGAAGATGTAACTAAAGTCTGAAACCATACGAGTCAGTTGCATGAAAATCTGTGGATTTCCTTGCCATCCAGATATTTCAACTGTTTAGTTGAAGAATCTCTGGAAGTCATATTGGTTCAAGAACATCTTGTTCAGGACAGATATAAACATAAGTTTGAAAGAGTAATTTCATACCCAAAGCAAGGCACAGAGTCTGTTTAAGGGTTTTAAGTGGACGGATCGCGAAAATGTGGGACTCGAATGAACGAACGTCGAGGTAACATTAAGAAACCATTTGGAAGTCAAAATGAATATAAAGTTTTGATGTGAGCTTCAATTATCACTGGTCATGTATTAGACGGAAATCACAAAATCATTCCGGAAAATATCAACTTAATTAGACGAGGGTCAGTGACTACACAGCGGCGTTAAGATGTAGGGGACAACAGAACTGAGAAATGCAACTGCATCACAACTAGAATCAACGTGTCCAGCTGCTGCGACCCATGGCATCTGGTCGTGGATCGACCGATCTGTTTTGCACTGAAAGCTGGTTGGACCAACCTTCCCAGTGGACCAAGACTACATTTCCTCCTTTCACATGGCTCAAAATCAGTTGACTCTTCCACAAACCCTTCTGATTGGTTGGGTTGTTCTTCGCGTCTTTACTGTACACTTACAAAATCGAATGTGACCAACACTCTCATCTTTGGTTTGGTCCCTAGTCTTGCACATTCACTCCGTGATCTATGAGTATCAAATTTGTTCAGTTATTTACGCCCGGTATTCTTAGGAAGTCAACCGCTTGTGGCTAGTTTACCTTTACTGTAAAGACTTGGTCAGAGCCGTAAGCGTTTTCGATAAATCTGCTTGCCTACTACTTACAGGCTGTTCTGAAAATACGAGTCATCATGCGGCCTCTGACATATTTCATGTTAAAGACTGTTTTTTAACATATCATTCCTTATGTTTTTGCATTGGCCACACTTTACCTGATGAGTAGGTAAACTTACTGAAACTGCATGATTCCTCACTTGTGTTTACTAGTAGTGATGGTGATATATACAAAATTGACTTCCTTCTGTATGGATCAAGTATTTAACTATATCTTTCTTATATCTGTGTACTCACGAATATTCCAAAACTTTTAAATAGACCGGCGGTTTGTTAACTGATTGCTTAGATGAAATCTTCTTCAGCAAAGAACTTACTATCCGAAAGAGAACTGCGGAAGAAGCGGGTCTGAAATGTTTGGCCGAATACTACAGGTTTTCTAGGGACTGTTCGAACTTTTGTGAAACTCGGAAGCAGTCTAGACTTCCCAATTTAGTTTTGTTGACTTATCTGCAACGTGTCCGTAGACGCATCAGTGTTGACGCGCTGGTTACGCTTGTCAAGAGACATTGGCCTAAGTAGTTCATTGTTTTCTGGACCGACTGTCAAAGGTACGTTTAGGGAGCGTTTCCAAGTGACCGGAAAAAGGTGGACTAGATAAGAATCTTTCTCATGATCTCCAAACCGTACTAACACATATAATCCACTTGATGTGGACTACGTACATAAGTTCTTCAAGCTCCAACGTTTGCGAAACATACTTGTGACTATCGGGTTTACACTAGTCTGAGAAATGCAAAACTGCTTTGCACAATTTTACAGTCCACCCTTCGCCCACAAATTAAATTCTTTTATTTTCAAGGACAACACAGTTTCCGATTCAGTCTTGTGCCTGACTTCCTGAACGCCGAGCCTCTTGACTATAGCATTCCGTTTATACAGGTAATCTCCCTGATGGTTAAGTTGTAGACTGTTTTCAACTCATGATCCGGTTTGCGAAATTCAGCACTTCTGCTCATCTCTCTATGTCACCCTACTTTCTCCCTCAGTTTACTGTTCTGATCGTCATGTCTAGCAGCTGACCCAGACGTGATCTGAAATAATCACCTTTGCCACTTTGCGTCAGTACTGGTTTTGGATTGCAATAACTAGCCTAAGTAGCGTTCGGGTTACAAATGAAATGCTGCCACGTGGCACATTTTTGAACTACTTTTGGTCTCTTCCCAGATCACCGGGAAAATTCCTTTTTCGAACTGTATGACAGTGTAATAATCTTAGTTTACCACGACGGTGATTAAACTTTGCTGACCAGACTGTACCTGACGCCGGTTGGGTTGAGCACACCCTAGACCTAGGGACAAATACAACTGCCGTTTCATGGATAAACCCAGTGAACTCACTGTGTACTTGGTCGCGGTTTCTGGCAATATTGTCTACATCATAAAAATGTGCTCATTGTCGTATATTTTCTGTTGACAATCTTGTGAGTCGTTCTGGAGCGGAATATCCATATATATGTAGTCAAACTACTCAGTCATTTTGACGTTGTGTAAAGTTTGAATAATATATGTTCGACTATCAAATATACTAATGTTAGGTTAAAAATTAACGCAGTAGTTTTCCTCAGTACCTCCACAATATTTTTGTCCATCCCATATTTTAGATAACGATCCAGGTGCTCTTTCATATGGTAAGTGTTCGTAATTTTACTGCACGATGCATACACAGAACTCGTAAGTGATTTATAGTCATTTTTCTTTCAAACTAAAGATTATTTCAATTAATTAAAAATAGTAAGGGATTTGGTTAACCTAAATTGAAAATCACTGAAAACTGACTGTGGCTTTGCTGTTTACACAGACTTCTAGCTGACCTTCCTGTTTCTGTTGGTCATAAGCACCAGACTCGAGTTTTGTTCTCATTATAAC